>JALBCR010002425.1:0-72836 GCA_030710515.1 Abscondita cerata | reverse complement strand
TTGTTACGGTTCAAATTTCTCGAACTCGAACGTATGTCGCAAGCCTTCTTAATAACGCTTGTCGTGAGTTGCACGTTACGACGAAAGTCGAATTTGCCGCGCACGCTACGAATTTTCCCATTGGTGGATCCTTTAATTCACAAAATTTATCGAGACGATGAGCGGACATTTTGCTACTTCCTTCTTGTACATGGGTGTTTGGCGTGCATTTCGAAGCTAAAATTTTACACAAATTATTGATGTGTGTTTCAATAATAAGTCGAATTGGTGTTTAAATTTAAGTCCGACCGCATTCACCGTAAGTACACGTTGTTTTCTTTTCTTTCGTGGTTGTATTATTTCTAATTACGACGTATGCTTTAGCACGTGTCTTGACCTCATACTCTACTCGTGTATTACAATCTGGATAATTCCTGGGGGTGCTGGAATGGCTAGTTAAGAATCCTTCGCTATAAAACGTGACGACTACCACGGTTTCGCCTACATTGAAGCTGCCAACGGCCGATGAACTCAACCGGCTGAGGGGTCGTTCACGCTGCGTGCCTGCTGCTTCGAGGGAGCATATCTGCCTTCCGTGCTTCGTCGTCTAGTTCTCCTAAGGAAAATCCTGTGGCTACCGATCTTCTAAAGCTGTCAACTACTGTCGTTAGCAAGAACCTTCCTTATCGGAACTGCATGCCTCAGAACACAGCTAAGTTTATTGTTTAAGAAACCTATTCACTATTCATGCGTATGAAGCTCACGTACATGTGACATTAAACGGTTTGAATCCCTAGCATATAAGTAAATTTTTATTCGGGGTAGACTCCACCACCGACGCTCGGTTTTGTTGTTAACTAGCTCCATAAGAGCTTGGGCGCTTTAGATAAAGTGGGTGAAGCTAAAACAAAAGGCCTTTTGGGTTGGCGGGAGCTACTTACCGTGCTAGTCCGAGTTTAAGTTTAGTTTTAAGTCACCGTGTGTAAGTGACGTGTGTACGTCGAGTTTCCTTAGTAACCAATCCTCAATTGGAACGCTAACTTTAATTTGGGGTGTAACAAACAAAAGCTTAACTGAATTTCGACATATTGATTGCGAGCTTTAATTAATTTGTTGTTGCTAACGCCCGTAAGTCTTATGCGACAGAATCTCTTACTTCTCACATATTCTCCTAGTATTTTAAGTTGTATTTGCTATATTTAATTGTCTATTTGTCTCTCTGATTTGTGTTCGTTTTAGCGTATTAGACCTTAAGTAAAACCTATTGAATTCCTGTTGGTCGGTTTTATTTCTTTCTATTACCCAGCAGGTGGCGCCTCGTTAGGCAGCAGTCTATTTCTTTTCAGTTCCTCAAGGACCTCCCAACTCACCGACTAAGCCGGACACTGCTGTGCTAACTATTACAAATACGGGATCTTCCATGAATTTAGTGCGCTATTTCGAGCCAAATAGTATTGTTCTTCTCTCTAGGTTGTATCGCTAGAGCCGTCACTTTCTTTTATTATTATTTGTGAACTACAACCGTTACAAAATAAAAATTTTTATTTCAAAAACAAAAAAAAAAAAACCTTTTACCTTTTTTTTTTTCTTCCTTTTTAATTTCTTTTTTTTTTTCTTTTTTCCTTTTTTTTTTTTTTTTTTTTTTTTTTTTTTGAAATATTCTTAAAATGCTCTTAAAAAAAAATTGATTGTTTCATGTTTTTTTCTATTATGATTCCCGGTTTAGGAGTCAAACGTCTTTTCAGCAGGATTTATGAATACCATGTGAGCGGAAGATTATATTCAATTATTTTCAAATAAAAATCTTTACTGTTAGCAGATGGTCACATGTGCTGGTAAGCACTTTAGAAAGGTTCGTAGTCGTCGAGAGCACGATTTATTCGGTTGGTAATGATTTTCTGTCAGGAGTTTACATATAGTTCTGACACTAGACTTATTGGTCGATGATTTTGTTTCCTGTCTCTTTTTTTTTTATGTAGTAGGAAAAATTATATATTTGAGTATAAAATGCAGTGCTGTTTAACAATAACATTTTTGGTCAAAAACTTTTTGTTAAAAACAAAAAAACAATGAAATAGTAATAAAACTGAAACGATGGTACCATATAGAAAACACGTTAATTGAGTTTCAAAGCGAAAGGAACACCAACTGCAGTGTTCGATTTAACCAACAGAGAAACACCAAAAACTGCGCAAAAACTTGACTCCGTCACGTGAAGCAACTATCTAAGCTGTAAAGTATCATCAGCCATCCGATATCGGTATCGCGGATGATCAACAGCTAGCTGCCGAAAACACGTGTCCGAGAACACAGTTTTTGCTAGTTTTGGTGTTCTACTGGCTACGTTAATGTACCATTCATTTTAGGAAAAACTGTTTCAGTGGTTTGTGAAAACTCAAGAGTAAAAGGTAACTTTGTGTTTGATAATATCAAAACTGTTATTAAAATAAAAGTTCATAAAAATATTAGAATTACATCAATTTTATTGAAAAAATAATTTTTCCTTTTTTGTGCCTACAGTAACAATACAAATTTAACTGTAGTTACATGCGATTAAGGATGAACTGACATGGAAATGATTTACTGGATAGCAAGAAATGTTGGACAATGAACTTTTGGGCAATAACATTGACAACTAGTTTTCGGCATTTTGTTAATACTTTTGGTACATACTACTTTTGAACTTCTTTACTATTTTTGTAATATTTTACTGGGGTGCTGTATCTTTCATTCATATGTCACTGCACTCCACTAACAAATGTTCTATATTTTTTCAGTCTTCCCACACATTCTGCATATTTTCTTTTCCGTGTTATCCAATGCTTATTCACATTTTCTTTATTTCCCTAACCTAAACCTGGCTATCATCTTCTTCTCTTCCATGATTTTCCCCTCTGTTAAGTACTTTGTAATTATGTCCCGCACTATTAAATCTTTTGTACTTGGCGTTAGCTCTTTTTCCTATATCTCTTATTACTATATCTTCTGCAATCTTTCTTCCTTTACGTTTTAGCCGTTTTATTTCCTCTCTTGCGTATCCTCCCTTTTGATAATATGCTTTTTCTTCTTCCTCGTATTTCTGCTCCTGTACCTCTTTTGAAAAATTTGTTCAGAAATTCGTTTTCTTTCTTGCTGTCGATCCTCTTCTCCAGTCTTATAAGTTTATTCTGTAACATTTAATGATGTCGTTTGTAAACGAACATAGTTCACTAAACGGTTATTCGAGTAATATCTATTCTGTATATTTTTCTTATCGTTCATGAACGATTAGTATTGTATCGTTGGTAAACGATAGCCATTTAGCAATCGCTTGTTAACGTTTGGAATTTGTATGTGAGTTTGATGTAAAATTTATCACATGGACCGAGCTCTTTTACAGCAAATTTTATTTCTTAATCTTTTTCCTTTTTCTTCCTGAACTCTACAATTATTGTTTTTTTTACATTTACCTCTACCTTTTCCTCTCTAAATGATTTTTTACAACCTTCAATAACGCTTTCATCTCTGCTTCCTTTTTTGCAAAAATTACTATATCATCTGCATGTGCCATTACAATATTTCTTCCGTTCTATTCCTTTTATCTTTTGTTTATGTAGATCTTCTTTCATAACCCTCATATATATGTCCAAAATAAAGTTGGGTTTTAAAGTAGTATCCCTGCTTTTAGCTTCTTCCCCTTGTCCAAAAATTCTTTTTTTAGCTTCCCCTTTCTTTTTGTTCTACATTCCGTTTCGGCCCTAAACCTCCTCTATTGATTTCTGTCCTCCCTTCTTATTCTAGTTTGTCTCATTATTTCTCTTCACTCTATCAAATTTTTCTCTGATATCTATAAAAAATCTTTTTTATTCGTTTATTTTTATTTCAGTTTGAAAATTGTGAATAAACTTATCATTAAGTCGCCATCTTTTAATGATCCTAAACTCTTCGACGAAGCGGTTCCGCACATACCTCTATAAAAACTTTTTGTCTTATTTTGAGGTCCTCAACGTATGTCCAAATTTATTCCCATTAATCTTGGGATACCTTTGTATATTAAGCATATTATGGCTTCTTTTCCTTCCATGATATTCTTCTGCAATTCTCCTTCCAATTATCTTCTGTCTATTGTAGCTTTAGCCAAGTTTTTCTTTCTTCTTTTATTTACACAACTGCCATGGTTGCTATTTGTTTTTTATTTTTTCTATCCGTTTCTTAATCGATACTCAACTCTTCTCTTTTTAAGTATTCTTCCTTATAGTTCAAGGTTGCTTTTTTATATACTTCCAATATTAACCCTTCCTTTCTTTCCATCTCTTGTTTTGCTTTCTCATACTCTCTTTGTTCTATTAATTCCGCCTCTTTCTTCTACTTCTTTATTTATTTTTCTAAATCCTTTCTATTGCTCTCTCTCCATTTTCTACTACTATCTCATTATCTCCTCTTCCAACTCTTCTGATATTTGTTGTTATTCCTCCATTTTACAGTATCTTTCTGAACTTTTAGTCCAGACTTTTTTTCCTTTATTTCCTTTTTATTTCTTTTTTTAATTCTCCACGTCTCATATTATACTCACTTCCATTAGCTTGACGACTCAGATTCTTTCTCGTCGTCTTTAGATTAGTCTTCTTCCTTACTTTTTTGTTTTAAATTACATAATCAATTACTGATTCTCCTCTTTCACTTATACAGGATTGCGCAAACATTGAAGGATAACATTGTTGGGAAAAAAAGATATAACTTACTCAAATTTGTCACAATTAGTACAGTTACTGGAGTAATACATTTTAAAATATTTTCGATTATACAAGGTGTTTCAAAAGTTCTGGCAGCATAAACTTACATTTTTAAAATGGAAAGCACTTATTTTATTCAAGGTTTGAAAAGATCTCAGCGAGAGCTTTTTGAAAAATATGGCATGTCAGGAAGAAGATATAGCTAATTATTAGTATAAATGGCAGCTACTTTTAACTCCTGTATGTGTTAAAGAAATTTGAAAGAATTTAACATGTATTTCTATTACCGTGTTATTTCCATATTCAACTTCAGTAATACAGAGCGAAGCAAAATGCAAACCAAGCAAGATCTCAAAATTTTTAAATGGATCACCTTATATGTCTTTCTAGTACAATCAATTGGCTTTTAAATGTAAATATTTTTATGGAAACTACAAAATTGTTAAGGTTTTATTTCTCTGAATTTAGGACGGCGTCGTGAGCCGTCTTAGAAAGTGTGTCCAAGTAGTAAGGTGGCGACAAAAGTCGTATTTGGCGCGCATGTTGCTAATTTTCTATTGGTGGAAATTAAATTAGACTGAAAATTTTCTAGACGGACAGCAGACATTTTAGTTTCTCGTTTGATACACGCGGGGATCTTTAGCATTTTCTCTGAAGTGAAATTCGCACAAAAATTATTTAATGTGGTTTTCACAATTTCCAATACAAATTGTGCGTTTACATTTATTCTGGCTAGATTCACGGTGAGTATTTGGGTTTCTTTCCTATTTGCTTTGAATTCTTAATTGCTGCTTATGCTTTTAGCACGTTCCGCCCGACATTATGTACGGTACTGGATAACTCTCGAGGGTGCTGGAGTAGTTAATTGTTGAACCTTCTTCTGTTTTTTACTATAGTTCTCATCATTCCTCTATCTATTCTTCCTTTTCTATTTTTTTTTCTCTTTTCTTGCCCCTGTTAATATATTAATCTCCATTTTTCCTCAATAATAAATTTAATATACATTAATAACAAATTTTAATGTTGGTGAATAGAAAGATACTTTATAACTTTTTTTTCTAAAGTCAATAATACAAAAAGCTTTCCATATGGTTCCAACTTAGTTAGACATATTGTATGTTGAGACTTTAATTTTGTTGCCAATGGAGTAACATAATATTTAATTATTTTGTGCATCCTAAAGAACTCAAAACTTTTTACTCCGTGAATGGCAAAGTGATTAGAGCGCTGGATTTCAAACTTTGTTGATATTTCTTGTGTGTGTGGGAAAACATTTGTGTGCATAATTCTGGAGAAATGGTGGAAAACGAAGGATAATTATGACTACAAGATTGAAAAGCAAGGAAGAAATGCCAGAGGGGGCAAAAGCGCTTGATAATTAACATAAACAACAAAATCTGGAAAATAATAACAGGGCAAATTAGAATGGATAGAAAATGAGATAATATATTGCGAAACAATCAAGACGAAATTGGAGGAATTGAGTTTCAAGTAAAGAAAAATATCGAACGTGAAGTAGAAGAAATAAAAAAGACATAGGAATAATTAAATGCAAACTCGATGACATTAAAAACAATACAGAAGTAAAGCTAGAAACGGTATATGATAGAAATTTTAGCGAAGCAAATTGAAATGACAATAATTTAGTGGATAATGCAGATGGAAGTACAAAATGACGCTTTAAAGACTATAATGGAAATGTAACTTGAGAGAAGAATCTAAACATAAGCTGAACGAGACAGAAGAAAATTTTAAAGAGAAAATAATAGAAAATAAAGCGATGTACTATTACAAGAAAGTACTATGAAGAATGATTGGTTACGAAAACCATAAAATAAAAGACGTAGAAATACATTTACATTGAAAATTAAAACAAGAAAACAAACAACGAAAGAATTTAATAAAACTGGAAATGTTTTGATGAAAAATAAATAAAAGATTTTTTAAATGAAAAATGAAAGAACTAAAACATGCACTTAGTAAATCAGAATAAAACAGAGTACGAAAACAACACTTTTAAATCAAAATAAAAAAAATGGTCAAAAAAATAAACAAATACGTAAAAATATCAAGGAAAATTTAAGGTTGACAGAAAATTAAATAAAAGAAGGCGGGTTAATTTGCAAATTAAGAAAAAAAAATAAATTGTTGATAAATTGGTGTAATGATTGAGAGGCACATTTATTTTATTTTAAAACTTGGCTAAAAAATAATGTTTGTAAAAAACGGGAATTTATGAGATATTATAAGTTGTGAGCAAGTTATTTTAATTTAAATTTGTAGAGTGGTCTAGGTAAATGTTGCCGAGGCTACGGAAATTGTCAATTAATAAATAATAAAACAAGCGTTTACCGCAGAACTCCAGATCGCCCCGATAAGCGAAGATAAAATTGCGTTTTAGAAAAAAATGGTTCCAACAAAAGCCAATACAATTTTCAACAACTTTACCTTCAATTTTTTTGTAAAATTTTTGAAAAATTTTTGTATTGAGGGTTTGTTTTTTACATTTTAAGTTTAGTTTGTAAACAGAAGTTTCACATTTTGATAAAATTTGAAGTACTTCTATCGCTAACTCAATTTTATCATTAGAAAAATAGAAAACTTTGCACATCTCTTAGTTTTTCACACACTTCACCCATATCTTTAATGTTTGACGTCAAAACTTCGGATTCTTCTACACCACTTTCATTGTTTGAATCACAGCCTTCACTATAGTCTAATTCACTAATTATATCTTGAATACTTAAATTGGGGCTTTTGGTCAAAATATCACAATCAATAGATGCATAATTTTCAAGGCTTATACGTTGATTTTTCTAGTAATACAGGAAAAGCTGAGCTAGTGGGATTTCGTCTTCTTCATCGAAATCTTCTTGCAGGATCTTTTCCGAGAATTCTGCTTTCACAAAACATTTAGCAATTGTAATAGGTGAAATGTTTCTTCAGGTTACCTGTATCAAACTAAAGCGCTGGTTAAATTGATATTTTTTTCCGCATCTTCAAAGGACGTTTGGTATTTGTGAATGTTAGCAGCCTTTGATTAAAAACTTCCTGTAGGCCATCTTAAAGTTTTGGATTATTCTTAGATCCAGTGGCTGCCAATGGGATGTGGTGTTTGGGGGTAGAAAAACAATGTTCACAATTTCACTTTGGAATGAGACGTAGCATTATCCAGAAATAATAAGACTTTTCTATTTTCTTTTTTTTTTTCATAAATTTTTTTAGCCTTTAAAGCATCTTGGGTGTTTACTTTTTCCAATGATTAACGGATTTTCCTTATCACCTTCTATATTTGTACAAAATAAAATTGTCAATTTTTGTTTTGCAGTTTTTTTACCACTACATTTATCGTTTTTTAAAGTGAACGTTTTGTTTGGCATTGCATGGTAAAAAAGTCTGGTTTCGTCAGCATTATACACATTTTTGGGTGAATACTCCTTCAATATTACTGACAGCTTTGCTTTCCAAGCGTCAACAGTATCCAGGTTAATATCAGCTGACTCCCCGCAAATTGTTTTAAAGGTTATGTTATGTCTTTGACAAAATTTCTCAGGCCACCCATTTGAAGCTTTAAAATCTATCATTTTTAAATTTTCCGCAACTTCCAATGCTTTCTTTTTATTAAAGGTCCAGATATAGGAATATTTTTATTCCTAGTTTTTGAAATCAATTGTAAACTACTTGGTCAATTTCGAAACTTTCAGTTCTAGGAAATTTTCTCTTCTGCTCTGTATTTTAACCTTCTTCAAATAGCTTTTTTAAATCACATTTGTTTTTTTAAATATCGTTAACTTGTGTTCTTCCAACACTAAATTTTTCAGCACTGGTATTGAACTTTTCACTTTCCACAATTATATCAAAGACAAAGACAAACGTTTTTTTATCTGTACGTCTATATGTAACAGCACTGTTGAGCATCTAATTAACTATATACGCAAATACGCAAAATACGATTTTTGGGGTGAGCTTAGTGAGCATTTTAATTGCACTTTTTCTGTAATTACTGTCTATTGTAAATCAAACAAATTCTTTAAATCCCTTCTTAAATACCGGTAATTACTTAAGCCTCACACAATGAAACAATTATACAGGGTTATTCACGGTATACGACACATAATATTACAGCCAAACTATTCAATAAAATTGATAAATATATCTAGGATGGATAGAGACCTATCGGAGGGATATTTTAAAATTATTTTCGAAATATACAGGTGTTCCAAAATATACAAAACGTATCAAAGTTTTTTTTTCTTATGGAATGTCCTGTATATTAATCCATTTTTAGTTTCTACAAACAAAATAAGAAAGGATTTTATAGAGGTTTATCTTACTTAAACCTAAAGGTTTTGAGATATTTTGTATTTTATGAAAAAGTCGTTACAATTTTGCCGATTCATATCTCAGCAACTATTCTTTTTCTCCAAACTAAATTTGCACTGAAGTCTATCAATTGATCAGATTTTATGTAGAATTTGTGAAAAATCCATTATCATATACAGGATGTGTACAAATAAGACTAATTAATGACATGTTTTGAACCGCAATAACTTAGCTTATTTTAAATGGAACACCCTGTATTTTATATCAATAACAAATGTAAAATGTGATTACCTATCAAACAATATTATAGTGTCCTACAGCTAAATGTTGAAGTTATCATGAAAAATGCAAATTTTCATAATGAAGACTGATTTGTAACAATTTAAATATTTATCAAGTAAGCTATACAACTTTGACAGGTGAATATTATGTATTTGTAAGAAGGAGAAGATTTGCATTGTGTACATTTTATCAACTGTATTAAATTTTGAGAGAAATAAATATGTATACCGTTTACGAGAATTTAATAAACGTAATAGCATTCATTAAATAATATAATGCCTTATTTATCATTGATAGACAGGTTTCAATTCATACATTCAGTGTCATAAATGATTTTTATAAAAACAAACGATAAAGAAACTCTAAATTATAAACAACTTTAAGTGCAATACGCTTTTATCTTAATGTATGTTTATTTTAATAATTTAATAAATATTTTTAGCATCAAATGTTTACCACTTGATAAGATTAAAATTTTTGAACAGGTTGTTTGTTTTATTATAGAGTGTTACAACGAACCCTTCATACTCTTAATGCCATTTTCTTGTCGATTATCTTTATTAGTTTCCGGTTTAGTATTCTTCACTTTCTAAGATTTCAGTGCCTATGCTTACTTTTATTTTCCCTTTTCTCGTTTTCTTCTTTGATACTATTGCCATTTTGTGCACATTGGCATTGTTGTTAATTTCCTATTTCTACAACTTTTTACTCCATATCTTATAAAATAAGATGGGGAGTTATGCGACGGTTTCCAAACCGAAAATTTTAACACCCTTTTTCACTTTTTCGTCAAATTAATTATAGTTAGTACGTTATAAAGAAGCAAACAAAAATTTATCGCCGACGGTCAACAGGCCGTCCATCCGTATGTAAACAATATATCAAAGAAAACCACGTATCCGATTTTTATTAAACTTTGCACATAAACCTTATTTATAATTCCGCAAATTTGAGTGGATTTTGGGTGTATTCTATGTAGCCAAAAGGCCGTTAACCTACACAGATTTTCGAATGTTTAATATATTTAGAAAAATATTCATTTACAACATGTTTGTTTCAAATAAAAGTTGTTTATATTTTAATTATAAACTTTTGTTTAATCTATTTTTGATTCACTAAGTAATTACTGAAATATAACAATCACATGAAAATAATGGTAGTAACAATTTTACAAAAAAAGTTGAGAGAGAAAAGTAGTTGGAAATTCTATATTCTATAGCTTTTGTTTGAGTCCATTTTTTCTAAATGCAATTTATTTTCGCTTATATGGGCGATGCAGAGTTCTGCGGTAAACGCTTGTTTTATTTGCGTTATTTTGAATTATATTAAATTTTAATTGCAAATTGTCTCTCCTACACCAAACTATATTTTTCCAAATGTCTGAAATAGTCATTGGGTTTTCTACTTTTAAGTAAGTACAATTTCATACAAGCGAAAACAAACAATAAATTCAAAGCCGTTGCTTGAAGCTACAACGTGACAAATTACATGATAATCCTTCTTGATCTTATTTATGTTTCTTCTAGCCTAGAGCAGAATAAACGTATAATAAGAATAACATATGTACAGAATCTGAAGAATTGGAAAAATGTTACAAACATTTCACCTCTTAATCTTTGTTGAAAATATCAAACCTTAACCTACTTTATGATGACTAAAGTTCAAACAAAACAAAACTGCCCTGTGAGTTTGATAGTGATAATATCGAATGGTTTCCCAATTTGTTGTAGTTTTTGGTGTTCTTTTCTTTATTAGGTAGATTGTTGCAGTTCACGATTGCATTCAATCGATATGGTACAGCCATTTTTACAAAATATAACTACATTGGTAAATATTCAAGCGACCCACTAAATAAAACATCTATGCATGCTTCTAAACCAAAACAATTTTTGTTAGAAACTGTTTACACGAAAAAACCTGTTACACATTCAAAACACGAAATCTAACCATAATACATTTAGTTGGTACCGCGCTAGCGGTGCTACAATTCGCATCAATTAGAGGTAGACAAAGTAGTGCGATTATTATGTTGAATTCAAATACGATCAATAAGTTCAATCAATTTATTTGCCCGTGGTAAGTCGGTTTAAGGTAGGAGAACGCTTGAGTATATGTAGATTCATTTATCGGACCCAGTCACTGCCGTATTTGGACACCATGTGCGGTAATCATGATCACTTCTGTCGGATGATTCTGCGATCCTCACTTTAACTATCAACTAAACCTTTTATTTTAAGATCAAGAATTTATCTGGCGCGACATGTTCTGGTTTGAAAGAAACTATGTGAAAAGTGTTTCGGCAACTTCAGTTCATTCACTTCCAAATTTTAGGAAATTTTCAGATTTTCGTGAAACGACGTTACTGGTAAAATAGATTGCTTCTTAAGTTATAACCCACTCAAGTATCAAAAAACTCAAACTCCTCTAAGATCGCCAGTAAAATATTTTTAATTCCACTGCTAATAGCAACCGGCAGTGTATAAAAAGAGCTACTTTAGCGTCAAAGGATAGTAGGTAAAAGTCTACGTTTACTGATTTTGGAGAAAAACCTTTTACATTTAATTGTTTATGACTTAATAATTACACAATTCAAAATATTTTTTTTCTTGTGTATAAAAACCTTTTATAAAATTATTAATAAATCAATTGTACCATTACTCTTACTCCAAAATATTCTTATAGAAATGAAATAATTTATAAATTTATTGTAACCACTCGCTCTTCTTAAAATTATTACTCTTACTTAAAAATCTAAACATTTGTCTTTGCCATGTCAGAGATAGTGTCTAATAGTCATTAATTTGTCATTATCTAAGGAATGCGTGAAGACTCCTAGTCAATAAAATAAATAACAAGTTTTACTTACACATTTTAAATAGTAAACGTTTATACAGGGTGCCCAAGAGCCATGTGATTCTTCTGTAAAGGCTTTACTTGAATAGTTACGAAGGAAAATGCCATACTTTCTGACGAGCTATCTTTTAAAATTATTTTTAGTGTTACAAGGTGTCCAGAAATATACCCAAAATAACCTTACTTTGTTTTTTCAAATGGTAAGAGATATTTTCTAGTAAGTAATGAGAATTATCCAATGAAATAAGTACACTTCTAAACAAAAAAATTTGTTTTATTGTTAATACTTTTGAAGTTATTGTAAAAAGTAACTAAAAATTAAGGAAGAAGTTGGATAATACTATCCTCACTAATCTGGAAGGTAAATTATTTTGAGATGAAATATATGATGTCACTTCATCCTTTAATGTTACCTCTATCTTAACGTGTCATGCACAAAGTCACAGTAGAATGTCTGGAAGTGGAATTTAAAATTTTCTGGCAGAACCACTAATAGTACTTACTTACTAATAGTAAGTGCAATTTGGATTAAATTTCTGGAAAATGTAAATGAGTTGTTGGAATTGCGGCGATAGTCCTAAGCAAATTTGCTGTTATGGTTGTAGTACCCTTAATATCAATAAATGCAAATGTATTTCTTGGAACTGAAGGAATTCATTTAATGCAAACAACGACACAGGAAGGGACGCAGTCTGCACAGGTCCAGTAAGTTATCTCAATTAAACAAGTTGTGACTCTACAGTTTGTCGCTGTACAGTTATAAAGAAGTGAATGATAAATTTAGTTGAATCCTCTGTTTCTAAATTTTGTCGCAAATCACCGAACATTTGTTTTCTTTATTTGTATCTATGCCGTATATTAAATTTAAAAGAAATGATTCTGAACACGTCGCTTTTCTCGATATTGGTGCTAATATTTCAGTCGTGGAAGCAAAAGTTCTTAAGTTCTGGAAAAAATCTTCTCTCATGAATACTACCTCTACTGTTCTTATTTCTCCTACTGCTGTAGGTCCACAATCAGTATCTGAGTTACTGTCTGTAACGTTACCAAATTAGTCAAATTTTATGTCGTGTCTACTATTACTATATTTTTCTAGTTTATTCAATTGATTGACCGTTTATTCAAACCCACCTAGCTTTCTTGCGGTCCCGCCTCTGTCATTGAAAAAACGCTAGTTATTACTGACACTATGAAAAAAAAAATGAGATAGATAGTTGGATGCACGCATTCACCGTGGGCTGAATTTCAATACCTGTGGAGTAGAGCAAGGAGAAAATTGATTGGTTGGCCCACTGTCGGCGCGCGCAGCATAAGTAAATCTAGAAAAGTGGACTAGGTGTTGTTGAAATACCAAGCAGTGCATGAAACTCTACCGTTTTATTTACCAAAAGAAAAGAAAATACTAATCGACTTCGTGACTCAAACGTGGCGATAACTGGCGTTCTGTCGTAATCTGAGAAGTTTACCTTCAGCAATAGATTCACGATTATTGAAAAATCAAAATTGGGCCAAAAACCTTAAACTAAAAAATGTGTGTACCTACGTTAATAAATCCACATCAACAGTTCTAATAACTTTAAACCAAAAAAGTAAAGATTGTGATAAAGTATTAGGAAAATTGATTGAAAGTAGAAGATTACCTCATAGTCACCACATACATAAGCCCTAAATCAAGAATGAAAAAATTTGAGGAAACATGATGGGATAAAGAGGATTTAATTGACGGAAACAAAAAAAGAAATAAAAATATCATAACAACCGGTGACTTTAAGGCAAAACACCTCTACTAGGTACTAGATAAAAGAGGAAAAACTAATCTAAAATGAATATCATCATAAAACCAACTCTTGTAAGAAAAAATGGCATATTTTATATAGACTCAACTTTAGCCAGTGGAAATATAATGGAGAACAAAGCAACTCGGAATGTAGAAAACAAAGAAATTTTTGTGATCATAAATATGTGGGAACAAAAATTTAAATAAAAACACAAACGGAGGAAATTGAATACTAAAAAAAATAAATAAAAAAAATTAATAGATACCAAACAAATAAAAACAAGAAGATACAATGGTTAGTGAAATAACAAAACAAATGCAGGCTCTGCATGTGAAAAAACTACTGTAAAAATTAAAACAAATCGTCATACTGGTGGGATAACGAAGTAATAGAAAGCATCGAAGAATGCAAAAACACAGATTCCAAAACGAAAAAAACGAAAAAGTAAGAAACTAAATGAAAACAACGTATAAAGCCTAAGAAAAAAGCTAAAAAACATACAAAACAAAAAAAAAACAAATGGAAACAAATAATTGGCATTCTAGAGAAGAATATCTTTGGAAACTCTTACAAAATATTAAGAACACAAATAAAAATAGAGACACCAAAAATAAAATGTAACAACAGAAGAAAAGGAAAAAATATGCGAAGAGAAAGAAATACCCAAAAGAAAAATTCAAAACACAATTCACAAACAAGGAAATATCTAAAATACAAACATAGATATAGAAAAAAAGCAAAGAAGTAATTAAGACAATAATCTAGAAAGCAAATTTCCAGAAGAATGGAACATTGTCAAACTTGTACTGATTGAAAGATTTAGAAAAAACAAGAGCGAAGCAAAAAAATATATAGACCAGTTTGCCTGATGGATGTAATGGGAAAATTGCTCGAGAGTATCATCTTAGACAGACTTGTAAAAAAAATACAAAAACTGGAGGTAGAAAAGATAAAACAACAGTAGACGCTATTGATTCAGTTATAGAGACATCAAATCTTGCAGAAAAGAAGGGAAAAGCATGGGGCGTCGTCGGACATTACAATTAAACACTACACAAACAAATACCACCTTATCTTAAAATAGACAAAAACAGCTACAAACAAAATGGAGCGGTACTAAAGCAGAATTACGAAACAGAAATCAAAATAATATGTTACGCAGAAGACGTGACCATAGTGACGGCAGCTAAACAAAAGAAAAACTATAATTGTTAGAAGAAGAGACCCTACACCCAATAAATCTGTGGTTAAAGTAAAATAAATTACAAATCGCGCCAGAAAAAACAACTGCCACGATAGTGAATTAGAGAAGGAAAGTAAGCCTAATCTACTTTGAATTAGAAGGATACAAAAGAAATAAAATACTTAGGCGTAATAATAGACTAAAGAATAACTTTCGCAAGGCACGTATATAGAAAACAAGAGAAAATAGAAATAGATTTGACGTGCATCTTACCGAACACAGAAGGACCTATAGATGACCGAAGAAAAGTACTGCTTACTGCCATGTAGTCTATAGTCTTGTATACTGCTCAAGTCTAGAATACCGCCTAAATATAAACAGATGTAAGCAAGTGATCCTTAAAAACCAAAGAGTGCTAATACTATTGATTGAAACAGCATTAAAATTGTGTCTACCGAAGCGTTGCTAGTCTCAACAAGAAAATACCTTTAGATCTTCGAATAATAGAAATAACAGAAATAAACAAGGAAAAGAAACAAAAAGACCTGAAAATCAAGAAAATCAATTAAAACGTACGAGAAGGACAAGAAAAAGATAGAAAATAAGGTGAAAACAAACAGAAAAAGGAAATTAAATACATGAACTCATCAAAAACATTAGATTATGGTACGATAGGAACAGTGACAACTAAATTACCATCTCACGCAAGCATAGACAGGACATGGATAATGGTCTAAATGAAGAGAAACAAAACTACACAAGACACATTTTTTGACTGCAAAAAATTATCAGAAAAAAGGAGAAAACAGGAAGAACTTTAGGAAGACAAACAATGTCATACACAAGATTATAGCAGTTATGGTGGAAAAAGAGAATACTGGAAAGACATTAACGAACACATAATTTATTTATGAAAAAGAGAAAACCACATAAAAAAGAAAATAAGGAAAACCAAGACAAAGAAGGAAATAAAACAAACGACTAAAAAAGAGACTCCAAATAATTCTAATAATATACCCTACCTAGTAGGGCAGTACCAAAATCATAAACAAAGGCAAAGAAGAAAGGATTTAGTTGATAGGCACTTATGTGGGAAAATAAGTTGAATTCAACAACTTTAAAGTAAAGATTAGGTTTTTAGGTTTATTGTTTTTAACCGTGTCCGGAAATTGTACGCAACAATTGATCGATGGAAGGTGATTCGAAAAGAAATTCTACAGTATATTTTCGTTTCGCATTGAAGAGTCAATATTTCTTCGGGAAACCACGTCCACAAAAAGTGCCCGAAGAGGCATTATCTTCAATGCGAAACGTCTAATCCTACTGAAGTAGGTAGAAGTTTTTCTTTTTCGAATCACCTTCCATAAGCAAGGGTCCGTAGGAAACTGCGGCGAACAAATAAATATTAACAAATACAAAGGAAGACCATCTCACCAAGTAACATTCATCATCCTCGGACACTTTACACAGCATATCATGACGTCTTGGAATGTACAAATTAGACAACTACATGGGAAAGATACACCCATATTAACAATTTAAGAACAAATTGAAAATAGTAACTATTATTAAAACAAAGACTTGTTTTCACTAATTTTAAATTGTGTTGTTGCGATCGGAAGTCAACGCCGTTGGTTGAGAGTTTACAGTTACTGCAAAGTTTGGATGAAGCACGAAACTGGAAGAGAGTGTTTTATAGAGAGATTTGTTAGATTGTGTTTTTCTTATTAAATAAGATGGATTGATTTCCTTCCAAACCATTTTGGTATTTGGTATTGTTGAGGACTATTTTAGGAATATACTAAGTCTCGATGATGCTATTTAATGTTTTATTTAAATTGCGTATAAAATTTGTTGTTTAATTTTTTTCAGTCAGTATACCAAGTTTATAGTATAGTGTGCTCGCAAAAGTTTGTATAAGCAACAAAGTAGAAATTTGGTAGTATTGTCACACGGTACTTTTTATATTGGTATCCGCAATATTATGTTAGCTATTGTATCGAGTAAATTTTACAACTGTTCGGGACAACAGAAGCAAGAGATAAGTCAAATAGTTAATAGGTTTTGTGACAGTTTAAAGTGGTGCTTTCGTTACAGGCACATAAAAAGTAACAACGATGTTCTTCCCAGATTATGCTTCAGTCACGAGCTCCATCAACTGTTGCGATCGCATAAATTTCAAAATTTATACTTAACTGGCAAACCGCATATAATTTATTTGGCAAGAGGGACTATGGATAATTGAAGTGAATTCTTAATGCAACATTGTATATTTCAATGGATACAGTAGCAGACAGTGGCGACCGCAGGTGTCTGCTGTTACAATCGAACATATTCCAATTCTTATCCTTTTGCGATATCGAACTTCATTAATATCTGCCAAAAGTTTAATTAACAAACAACCTTACATTTCGCTTCGCTTTTTTATATCGAGGGTGATAACTTGAAGTGTCAACGATTGGTAACACTAACAAAGTAACCGAGCGACGCGACGCCGAAGTTCTTACGGACGTGAAACCAGTAATGGTAAAAACTTGAGCTTTGTTCCCAATCTTGCGCTTTGTATAATAAATGATAAAGTCTTGTACAAAGAGAATGATTTTTTTAAATTTTGTCTTCTCGTCACGTAGCTTCAAGATTAATTACATCGAAGTCACGCGTCGTAACATTTACGAATTTTTTTTTTTTTGGAAAACGCAGCTTTACGATAAGGTAAAAATGTGATTGAGCTGCATGCATATTGAACTATCGTGAAGTGAATGTCAGTATGAAAGGTTATCGTACGTATAGGTGATTGGGCATACAAAGGTTAGTTGGATTATAACGACATTTCTAAAGGTCAGCAATGGGCTCGGCTTCGAGGGGATTCGCGGGTTTGCCGCAGCGCTAGCTACTCATTGTCGCCTCGACGACGATTACTATTACCATTCTTCTTATTCATCCGTCCACCCTTAAACCCATTTTTGTCAACTGTTAAGGGATGCCGTGATTACTGCTTAATGCTTGTTAATTGCTCACAGCCTCTTGTTGGTAATAAACACACTGAGTTGTAAATCATGATAAGTGAGGACTGAATTCATTACGGCTCGGTGTAGGTGAGGTGCGTGAGCTACATCCTCATGCGGGTAATAACACTCCATTAAAACATAAGCACACGGCAGATTAGTAACTAATGTACCTACATACACCCTGCATCTCTCATACATGCTTGTACTTACACATGTCCGTTTCGCGGGTTCCACTACAATTTACGAGCAAAAAATAAACGAAATCTCCGACACAACATAAGCCGTCATTATGTGTGAAACGTTTGAAAAATGTACACATTAGCTTTTCAAACAAAATTAATAACGTTATTTTATGTCTTACTATTTTATTAGTGAAGGATCGAAACAGATGGTTACACGCGGTTTAACTGTGGTATCTACAAGTTTAGGAGTTTATAGGGGAACCCCGTTATTAGAAAAATCCTCTTTTAAACTAGGAGATCGTAAACTAACAGATTTTAAACATTAGGGACTGGGGACCATTCGACGCGACGCGTCCCTATTTTCCTTAGCACATTATTATAAATTTCCAATCAGGGTGATTTGGGTATAAAGTTCACGTTAGCGGGTGGAAATGGGTAATCCTGGTGCGGTAATTACTAAGATGCTATGTCTGTACAGATTGGCCACCCATGCAGTATCGTAACTTACAACTTAATTTCTATTAATCCCTACAGTCATCAAGACTAACTACTCCGTTGTATCCTTTAAACACAAAAATTAAAAATTGTCCCTCGGTAGAATTGGAACAAAAGACGAACATAACCGTTTAGGTGGTAGTTTAGACCTAAAGGGGAAGTTCACGGTTTGCACAATCAAACGACAGTTCTATTGTCGCGTCGTACTTTTTTATAATGCTCAACCAACCACACGTGCATTGTAAATATACGAGAAATGCGATATTGCTTACACTTTTTTTACATGAAATTCATTGATGAATGCAAAAAGCATTTTCTTTATTTTCTTAATTGCCTGTGTTGTTTTGGCGCATCCCAACGAATTGGGGGCTGCAAACATTTGTTGCAAAAAAATAATTAAGGTAAGGCAAGTGCTACCCAAAAATGACAAGTTGGTTTTACAACCGCTTAAGATACTTAATGGTTGCCTAAAAAAAGTGTCTCTTGGCAGTCTAGTAGCTTGAAGTATAATCTACATGATACAATATATTTGGATTGATAAGATGTTGATGGGGCTTCTAAATTTTTTTTAATTTGTAATCACCTGGGCGCACTTGCCCCACAAAACGGGGCAAGAGCGACAAGCTGATTTTTATGTTGATAATATCCTATTAGGAAACGGGGTAAGAGCAATACAAACATAAAGTATTGTTTTATAGTTCACCAGAAAAAAAATATATCAAAGTTTGCAAGAAACAGGAACTTATAAATTTTTAAGATTAAGGTGTTCAGTTTGAAATTATAACAAGTTACTAATATTTAAAAAAGGTTATTTTATATGTGAAATGCAAAGAAAATTATAACTTAATAATAATTTTATTTTGTCAGAATTAAGTATAAAAAGTAAAAATTTAAAGTAACTATTAATTCTAAAGTATTCGCTTTACGTTTACAATTCAGATACATGTACCGGTGACCTAATAAGACTGTTCCTCGGCAATATCTCGGGAACCGTTCGTCGTATGACTTTGGTGTAAAAATATTAGGTAAATCGGCCATGAAGAATCGCAGGAAAATATTTGAAGTTTTAAAAATGACCACCAGAGGCGTAACTGCCATCTTAAATTTTTTAAATTGCATTTTCTATAAATTTCGCATAATAAACAAAATATTTTTTTTTCACATTTGTAAAGAGAACCAGTTTATATATTATTTTTGTAAAAACAAAGTTCAGTTATTTCAAAAACAAAGATGACGGGAGGTGTTCAATTGTTTTTGCAATAACCTGCGTTAACTGCTTAACGGTTGACCGATTTTAACAAATTTGGTATCGTTGAAAAGAGCATTTTGTAAGCAATAAGAATCAACAAAATATAGTTAATTTAGTTGAATTCTTCTCCGCCAGGGGGCTAGTTTTACACCATGAACAAATTTAAAAAATCAAAAAATCAAATGGAATGATATGACTTTTTCTTTATGATAAATTAGCCAAATAACATCCAAATAGGCCAGTGAAAACCATTTTCAAAATCTCGTTCCTAACCTCAAATATTGGGAAAATGAGAATAATGGAGGTTTGAAAATCGAGGACCGTGCGGTAAATTTTCTAAAACTATTAAAAATTTAGCACAAAATGAATAAGATGTTAAAAGAGACAATTGTGAGTCTAAATAGAATTCATTTAAGTATTATTTAAAAAAATAGCATCAGAACATTCATGTTGCTCCAAAGGGACTAAACGCATTTTGAACTTATTGTCACTTTAATATTACTCTCGTAATTCTAACCTTTAATTTAAAAAAGTATGCTATATATCCAAATTCGAATATGTTAGACCATATATTTTGGAACCATTTACAAAAGATTTTAGTAGGTATAATATAGTTACTTTACGGAATTCTTTTATGAAATGGTCTGTGGTTCTAAAAAGAACCGTTTTTAATAAAACCCATAAAAGGAAAAAAAGGAATCTAATGGCGACCCAGGTGTTCAAAATGGCCTCCGTTATTTTGGATGCACATCTGAAGACGCTGATGTGTTGAAAGAACAGCATTCTCAATTTCAGCTCTTGGGATGTTCAAGATGGCATTCCTGATTCTCATATCCTCGCGGGAAGTTGGCCTTGTTGCTAAGACTATATCCTCAATTCTTCCCCAGAGATAAAAATCAAGGCAGGTTAAATCGGGAGACCTTTAATAGAGTTTTAATATGTGCGCAATTATAAACAGAATCATTCAAAATGCAACATCCAAAGATTCTTGTGTTAAATACTGAAGCAATTTTACGGCGAATAACATTACAAAAACTTGCCTTGGAGGCCAAGGGAACAGGCTTCCTTTTCCGATCCAACGGTCAGGAAAGTGGCATCTAAATACTGGCGAACAGCAAGGGCATAATGGGCGGACAACCATCATGCTGGAAAAAACATATTTTGGCGGACGTCCAGCGGAATATCATCCATTAAAATTGGAAGAACATTTTCTAAGAAATGTAGGTATGTTCGACCATTTAATGCTCCGTCCAAATAAACGGACCAACAACCCGCCCTCCAATTATCCCACACCAAACATTTACACTATATCTCCCTTGATGCTGGACTTCTCCAAACCAACGCGGATTATTTCGGGCCCAAAAGTGCGCATTATGTAAGTTCAATTGCCCATTACTACCGAAAGTGGCATCGTCAGTCCACAACACATTTGACAGAAATTGAGGATTTTCTGCTACCATGTTTAATAGCCAGTGGCAAAATCTATCCTTCGGTCAAAATCCGGAGGGTAAGGCCTTGGTGTAAGTTGATATAGTAGGGGTGTAGCCTAAAATAGCAAAAATTTAAAAACATGGGGGTTTATAATTTGAGTGTAAAATAGATTAAACTTTATAAAAGAGGTATACCTCTTACATACCTCTGGGTTTGAATAATGCGATGAACCGTACTTTGAGGAATACCCAAGTCTCGAGAAATTTCTCTAGTACTAATTTGAGGATTGATTTCTATAGATGCCAGGATATTAATAACATTTTGTTCGTTATTTTGCCTATTTCTCCGATTCATGACAGGTCTACGGATGCTAGCCGTTGTTAACAGGCGCTGGGCTAAACGCACAAACACGCGGCGATGGTATCGCGGTCGATTTGGATAGCGCAAATAGAAGGTGCAAGCAGCGATAATCCCATTTTGAAAACATTCTTGGTTAGAAATCGGCATTTTAAAAAAGATTACAAATTCAAAAAATTGCACTTTCTGAATGTAAACACAACAAAATAATTTACCAAATTACGACTGTCATTTTATAATGCATCGTGTTCGATTTGTTTAATTTTACAATCCTGAAAGTGTAGGGTGCTTTTACTTTACTTTAAAACCAAACCAAGACTTACCTTGTTTTTCATTATTGCGATTAAAAGTTATACCTTATACTTTTTAATTTTCAAATATATTATATTTTTTTGGCAAAAATGAACTAAATTACCTACCTATCTTTCTTTTTTCCAAGACTACACACCATATTGCAAAAAAATAGCTTAAAACTTTACGCAAAGTACTAGATTTGGGGCATCAAATTTTACAAAGAATCTTTGTAAATGGTTCCAAAATATATGGTCTAACATATTCGAATTTGGATATAGTATACCTATTTAGGTTTTTAGGCTTACTTTTTAAATTGAAAGTTAGGATTACAAGAGTAATATTAAAGTGACAATAAGTTCAAAATGCGTTTAGTCCCTTTGGAACAACATGAATGTTCTGATGATATATATTTTTTAAATAATACCTAAATGAATTCTATTTAGACTCACAATTGTCTCTTTAACAACTTATTCATCAATTCACCGCCCGGTCCTCGATTTTCAAACATCCATTATTCTCATTTTCCCAATATTTGAGGTTAGGAACGAGATTTTGAAAAATGGTTTTCACTGGCCTATTTGGATGTTATTTGGCTACATTATCATAAAGAAAAAGTCATATCATTCTATTTAATTTTTATAATTTTTTTTTAATTTGTGTCATGGTGTCAAAACTAGCCCCCTGGCGGAGAAGGATTCAACTAAATTAACTATTTTGTTGTAAAACCGTTAAGAAGTTAAAGCAGGTTATTGCAAAAACAATTAAACACCCCCCGCCATCTTTGTTTTTGAAATAACTGAACTTTTGTTTTTACGAAAATGATAGATAAACTGGTTCTCTTTACAAATGTGAAGAAATTTTTTTGTTTATAATGCGAAATTTATAAAAAATGCAATTTTAAGATTTAAGATGGCAGTTACGCCCTCTGGTGGTAATTTTTAAACTTGAAAATATTATTTTACACCAAAGTCATACGACAAACGGTTCTCGAGATATGGCCGAGGAACAGTCTTATTAGGTCACCCGGTACAGCACTAGAAAATACGTATTTTTTGGAAATTGCCATGCAGTATCAGTGTATGTTCCTACAGTTTTTGTATGATATCTGACAGCAAAATCGAGCATTTGTCGCCTCATCTAGCCTATATTCTGAGTTGTTTCGCAGTTCACGTAAACATGTCACTGCAACTTCATTCTCAAAACCTCTGTTACGAGACATACATATTCGTAACTTTTCGTTTTCCACAAAAAAATTAACCAAAATGAAGTTACCGGGTTGTATTTTTTAATATTATATTTTCTTTACTATCTACCATTTCTTCATTTCCTCTGTTATGCGAATTGCAATCTAGATTAGTACTTGCTGTATAATTCGTTTCTTCATCAAATTCTGGTTCTGATACCTCATCGAATTCCGTTTATCTATCTTCACTGAGATCGCTATTCCAAGATTCTGTATCACTTTCGTCTGAGCTATTTATTTCCCTTTTTTATTTTCAAAAACCTTTTTTGTCAGAAACTTTTTCTTTTAATACTCTCTTGGTTTCTGTATTTTGTTCAAAAAGGTATTAATGTCTTTTAGGGTTATTACCTCTGCTCTTAACACTCCATCACACGCGTCGCCGGGCTTTCCCCGTCATTCACGTTGTTATCCATGTAATTTGGTTGGTTTGTATTAGTTGGGGGTGTCACGCCAAGTACTTTCTTAGAATGCAGTATTAAGTTCATTGTAATAGTGGTCGTTTGACAGCATTATTGGTATTACAGTTTTCTCAATGTGCGGGCTTTCGCCGCGTTGCGTGTGCAGACGTTACAAATTTTGTCAAAATATTTCTAAACAGTACTAGTAGTATATTGCTAAATTCTTCATCTGAAGTATTTTAGTAAGTAAATTTTCACTTTTTGTAAATTTGCATAATACATCACATTTATAGGTATGGCCTGGTATGAGAAAGAACAACAACGTTTATTAGATTTATGGGAATCAGTATCTAAAGAGGAAGTGGATACTATTCGTCTTGCAGATGACAATTCAGATTACAGTGATATTGATGAAGTCGTTACTAACAATTATGTAACAGACAATACAGAATCCGAACAAAGTGCAGAATCTGAAAATGAAGAGATTGAGACAGTTGGTCCAACTTATGTGGGAAGAGACGGAGTTACAGAATGGGCAAAGCATCCTCAAATTAATAATAGGAGTCGAACTAAACAATGTAACATTGTTACAAAACTTCCAGGTCCCATCAAGGAAGCAAAAGGTGTTTCTGATATAAAAGGCGGGTGGCAATTGTTTTTCCTGACAGAATGATTGCAAAATTGTAAACTGTACTAACATAAAAATACGTCTAGTACAACAAAATTACGTTCGTGGTCGTGATGCAAAGGAAACAGATATACAAGAAATAAAAGCCTTCTTTGGGTTGTTGTATTTGTTGGGTGTCCACCATTCAAAACACCAAAATCTGTTGGGAATATGGAAAAGGATGGAACAGGAATAGAAATATTTCGTTTAACAATGGGACTAAATAGGTTTAAGTTTTTACTTCAGATGCTACGTTTTGATGATGTTTCTGATATAAACAGAAAGCAACGAAAGAAAATTGACAAACTGACTTATATTCGTGATATATTTGATGAATTTGTAAATTGTTGCAAAAATAACTACAGCGTAAGTTCGTATGTAACAGTAGACGAAATGCTGTTGGCATTTAGAGGGCGCTGCAGTTTTAGGGTTTATATGCCTAATAAGCCGGATAGTTACGGTTTGAAAATGTGGGCTTGCTCAGATGCTAAAACATTTTATACAACAAATTTAGAAGTATATGTTGGTATGCAAAACGAAGGTCCATACCGAGTAGATAACAGATCAGGAGAAATTGTAAAAAGGATGACAAAACACTTGATAAAAACTGGAAGAAATATTACCTGCGACAATTTCTTTACTTCTATTCCACTTTCTCAAGAACTTTTAATAATGGGACTGACGCTAGTAGGAACACTAAAAAAATAAAAAGGAAATTCCTCCTCTCTTTATTGAGAACATAAGAGAAAGACCAATAAAAAGTTCCATATTTGGTTTCTCTAAGAACTCTACAATCGTGTCTTATAAACCAAAAAGAGCCAAACATGTGCTTCTTTTATCTACTATGCACTTTGACGATTCTGTTGATTCCGAATCAGGTGTAGAATATAAACCCAGCATAATTACATTTTACAACAAAACAAAAATTGGAGTGGATATGAGTGATGCATTGCAAAAAAATATTCAGTGTCGCGAATTTCAAATAGGTGGCCACTTACAATATTTTTCGGCCTTATGAACATTGGAGCTATAAACAGCTATGTCATCTACAAAGCGAATACACTTCAACCACTACCACGGACAGACTATCTGACAAAGTTGGCAAAATCGTTAATGTATGACTATGCAAAGCGAAGAGGGTTAGAAACACATATACCTAATGCTATGAAATGCCGATTGCATGAGATTTATGAAATTCCAAAACCTGAAAGACACCAAAGGTTGATAGGAAATGAAGATGTAAGATGTGCGTACTGTCCTCCTAGGAAAAACCGTAAGTCAAAAACTAGGTGTATTCAATGCACTAAATCAATCTGTAGGGAGCACACTATTACAACATGTACAAACTGCACGCACCCAGTAAGTGAAGGAGAATCATCAAATTAAAATAAAACAGTTTGGTAGTTTAAATGTTTGAATTAGTTTGTATATTTGATTTCTTTGTTCTATAATATGTATTATTATAAAATTTTTGACTCGAATTATTTTGAGTTAATAAAATGTTTTGCAAGTACTAATTGAATATATAAATTTTGCCACTTAAAAGCCCAAAACCTTAAGATATTGAAACGTGAGGGTTTCCCCGGCGCGCGTGTGATTGTGCAATATATTTGACGCGTGTGATTGAGTGTTAAACAAACTCAGCTTTTTCGATTTATTCAGAGGAGCTGATCCCTTTTCACGGATTTTAGTAGCATTGCTTCAAAACTAACAGTTGTTGCAAAGTGAATTTTCGATAATGGAATCTTGATTTTCAACTCTCGAATTTTTGATCCAAAGAGATATCAATCACAGCTGACGTTGAAGGTGTATTTTCATTAAAAATATCCTTAACCTGTACAGAAGTTGAAGCTGCATTGAAAATTTCATCATCTTGTACAGACGTTGAAGGTGCAGTTTTATTAGTAATTTGTCGAGCTTGTAAAATGTTTCATCTTTTTAATGCCGTTGGATCGAATGAGAGACGACATCTCGGTTAAGTGGAAAAATTCCAGCTTTAACAAACCCACTTTATTAGTATATCAGGTTTTGTTTACAGTCCATATTTTGCCTATCAACGTCGAAAAGATACTCTTTGTTATTTTTGTTCCAACATTTTTTCTCTGCCATTCTACTAACTTTACATCCCATCGCCTTTTAAGAGACTTAAACACACTCAAGTCTAGAGGTTGCAACAGGTGACTAGTATGCGGTGGATGTTTTAAAATTGTAATTTTGTTTTCAATGACAGTTTTAATAACTTCTACACTTAAATGGGTGGGACCGTCATACACGACTAAAACTTGACGCTCTAAAGACAGGTGTTTAATGAAGGTTTTTTCAAAATAGTTTCTAAAAACTGTAGTCTCTATCCAACCATTAAGAAGTTGCTGCGTATGTCGTACTCGGAAATTCGCTACCAGGTGGTGCTACCACGGATCCCATATATGCTTGTCTTTAAAAATGATCAGCGTGAAACCTGTTCGCCACACTGCACTGCAACGCACATTAAAACAGTAGTATTTTGTTTTCCTGGACCACTTGTCGTACGAGTTGCTGGTAATCCCTTTTGGCCAACGATTTTTTGTTTTGAAGGTTCCTTCAGTGTCTTTTCTAAGAAATTAAAATACTGATAGATTAGAAACGGGTCAATATTTTTCTTCCTCGCAAATTCAACACTTTGAGGAGTCTTGATAGATAGATTGTGTCGACGTTTAAAATTTAAAAACCAGTCTTTCCTGGTGTTCCATTTTTAAACTGAGTTTTAATTTTATCAATTCTGACATAATCGGTTACTATTTTTGTATGATTTCTTTTTCTACTTAAACCGAATCCCCATTTCTCTAAAATACAAATACAATCAACCAGAGATTTCTCAACTTCAGGAGTAAGATGTGTTTTTCTACCATAGGTTGAGCTCTTCTGACCTCTTCTTCCTTTAACATGATCAGATAGCGTACTTTTAGGTATATTGTACACCAAAATAGCTCTATAAACTGTTAATATGCCACTTTTAACACTGTTTACAGCTGTGTTAAGCGTTTCTTGGGAATATCCACATCCTCTTTTACTTCGACGAATATAATTGCGGACCATAGTTTATTCTGAAAAAAAGAGGAAACATTAGAGCTAGAACGGGGCAAGTGCGTTCTATGGGCTGCACTTTCCCTATAGAAATAAGTTGCCCTAGCCCCAGCAGACAAAATTGATGGGGCAAGTGCAGCCCATCAACAAATTCATAATTGCAAATAAATATGAACAGAAATAACGTTATTTATTAAGATGATTATATCGTAAAAACATATATACTTACCAAATATTGCTACAAAAACCCAAAAGATAACTGAGATATACAGGATGTCGCAAGATTTTTTTAACAGGCTGTAACTAAAGAATAGATTTATTTGAAAATTGTGTAATCTGTTTGGTACCTACAGTAAGTTCATCTGAGGTATACAGAGTATCTGTGACGTCATCACAGGAGCAGGGACGTCATCGCAATAAAAAAAATTAAATGGGTAGGGAAGATCAAACTTAGCTCAAATGAAAGGGTTTTTTATTTCAAATTTAACGATGTATCACAGTGAGGGAACTAAAGAGGATAATTATACCAAATTTTCAATTTAATGTTTATTTGCAACAATAACTAGAACGTTTCGACTGTAAAGTAATATTATAAAAGATGTTCAAAATGACCTCCGTCTGCAACAACACAAGCATCGAACCGTGTAAGTAGTTCACGTGTACATGCCGCATATATCATCTCCTGCGCAATGTTATTACAAGCTAGTCTAATTTTATTTTTTTAATCGTCCACGTCTACAGGTTCTTTATTATAAACAAGCTCTTTTAAATATCCCCATACACAAAAATCTAAGGGTGCTAGGACCGGCGATCGTGGAGGCCATCGAATAGGTCCATGAGTTCCAACCCTTTAAAAAAATATGGGCCTATTAACCGACCATTGAATAATCCACACCGAACATTAACTCCCCATCTGGTTTGAAAGCGAGTTTCCCTTAGCCATCGCGGATTTTCCACGGACTAATAATGAGAGTTATGGCGATTTACGATGCCATAATTATGGAAACGCGCTTCATCACTCCAGAAAATTCTATGCAATAGACTGTCTTGCATCATAACTTGCATGATGGCGATAAAGGTTAATCTCCGATCCAGATCGGTAGGTCGTAACTCATGAACCAAATTTAATTTAAATGGATGGTAATGATGGGTTTTTAAAATTCTATGAACTAAACTTGAAGAAACGCCAATTTCTGCAGCAACAATTTTTATGGACACATGGGGATTAACCGCTACATATGCTAAAACATTCACCATGTTCTGTTCGGTCTGTATTGGTTTTTTATGATTACTATGTTTAGAGTTTGGAAATGAACCTTGTCGCGTCTTCTCTTCAACCATAGCAAAAGTCACATGAGAAGGTGTTCTTCTATCAGGAAAAACGCTCCGTTTATAAGGCCTGAGCATTTCGAGAATTTTTTCTACATTCACCATAGATTAGCAACAGATCTACATATTCATTCGGTGTGAATAGGAATGGCATTTTTACTTCGGATTTTCACACTATGTATTGTTTTAAAACAGTACTAGGTATGTGTATTTAGAAAGTGACCACAATCAATGACATTAGATTTTGCTAATGTCAATCAAAAACGACTAAGATAAGTTCCAACTCCAACTGTTTTTCTTTAACATTTGTAAAAGCTAGTTAAAAAGTAAAAATAGGCCTGTCTGAGGTTATTCCGGGCATGATAATTGGGGCATTTTAACTGTCACTGGTTATTGTTGCAAATAAACATTAAATTGAAAATTTTGTATAATTTTCCTCTTTAGTACCCTCACTGTGATACACCGTTGAATTTGAAATAAAAAACCCTTTCATTTGAGCTAAGTTTGATCCCCCCTGCTCATTAAATTTTTATTGCGATGACGTCCCTGCTCCTGTAATGACGTCACAGATACCCTGTATACTTCAAATTAAAGTACTGTAGGTCCTAAACAGATTACCCAATTTTCAAATAAATCTATTCGTTAGTTCCTGAGTTACAGCCTGTTAAAAAAATGCACCACGTTGTTACTCAAACACAAATACGACTAACGTTTTAATATGCTTAATTTTCAAAACTAACTGTCGCATGTTATCTCCAGTGGGTAAGTTAGGGAATATATGTTAACTAAATGTAACATTCACAGATGGCGGACCAATTTGGCAAACTATTAAAATTATTAGCAAATACTGCACATGCTCCGTAGATGCACTGCTCCATCTTACTTTATCACTTTTGGCTTATTTTCCATGTTTAAGTATTACTCCATGTATGGAGTAAGTCAAGCGAGTCCATTTTACAGTTTCTTTCATTCAAATTTTCTAAGCTGCGATATCAGAGCGTTATAACAAAGACACCCAAACGCTCATAGATGGAAACAGAAGAAATATACAAATAGAAAAAAGAAGGTTACTAAAGAACAGAAGTGTAAAAAGGAAAGAATGAGGACAACCTTTATACAGGAAACAGAGGGGAAATACCACAAAAGGATATAGAAGCTCTGGTAATAACCAGGACGTATTCGACGTACAGATGAAAGACTTGAGGAACTGGAACACAAAACTGCTCTCTGGTCTAAGTTGATGCGAATACTGAAACCTCCCAAAGCAATGGTTAGATAACTTAGACAACTACTGTTTCTATCCATATACGGATATAGGTTTCCTTTTTCTTCTTCTTTTCTACTTCTCAATTAGTTCCAGCTAGTTTTTCTTATTTCATCAGACCAAATTATCATTAAATGCCTATTTTTCTTTTTCGTCTCCATGGTCTCAAATCTAAAACTTTCTTGCGTCACTACGGGCACATGCCCATTTCTGTCTTGCTATTCTTGCTGTTTCGATCTTTCTCTCACCCATTTGTTTGTCATTTATCAATTTTTTTCCCCATTGCCCTCTGTGTGCTTTTATCTTATCTATTATTGTTCTTGTAAGCAACCAAGTTTTTGTTTCATAAGTCATTGTGAGTTTCACAAATTGATTATATACTTTAACTTTTAGTTTTGACGGACCACTTGCTTTTGCACTGATTTAATTATCCTCAAGGCTAGGATAGTTATCCCTAGTGTATCGTTTCTTGGCTTCCGTTTTAATTTTCTTTAGCTATGCTTATCATGTCCTTTTGTCTTGGATCACATTTATTTCTAGTAAGGGTTACCAATTTATGGTTTTAAGAACATCCTCAATTGTTATGTAAAAAATTTTTGCGATATTGGGTCACCTTATAATACCCTCCTTTTGGATTTTATGGAATCGGTAATTAGCTAATTGGCTCTTTTATATATTGTTTAATAATATACAGGGTGTTGAAAAAATTTGGGCTGGCTATACATACACGATTTCTACAACTAAAAATAAGCAAAAAGTATATATATACATAATGTCCTGAAGTGGTTCGTTACAGCCATTTAAAGTTTTTAATTTTTTGATTCAAAAAAGGATACAGAAAACAGAAGTTTTTAATGTAAATCATAACAAATGTTTATAATTACCTACACGGGCAGCAGCACACTGCTGACCCCGTCGTATCATGGACTGCCTCACGCCCTCAAAAATTCCTGGTGCGTTTCGAATTTGTTCAAGCCCTATGTTAAAGATCCAATATTTTGAATTGGAAGTATAATATACCATAGATTATAAATGTCCCCATGTGTAAAAAATCAAAAAGGTTTTGGAGGGACTTCAGTTTTTCCACTCTCCACGAAGTCCTAATACAGCCGCTCACTCGCTTCGGTCTATCCTGGTATATATTGTTTTCTAATACCTCTAGCAATATACTTTTTGGCGGTCTTTATAACAGTATTGACAAATTTTTGGTAGTTTCAAGGGTAAGAAGGATGGACAGTATGTTACAGTCTAGGACTTTAGTAAAACTAGACCAGTCAGCTTTGAAAAAAAAATTCCATCGGGGCAGCTGAGACGTAAGGATCACAGGAATCTGTGAGTCTACCTCCAAGAAAAATTGGTCTGTGCTGACTATGCGGAAAGTGTTAACGATACAACGGTTGACAGGAAATGTCTTAGCTCTCGAGTTAGTGGAAACAAAACAAAGGTCAGGGTTTGTCTCGAGCCCCACCTGCCTGATTTGAAAGTGGCAGTGTGTTTATGGCTATAGATTAAGTGCATGTTCTGCGTCTCAGCCCATTCCACAATCTTGAGTCCATTTGAGTTGTTTTGCCTATACTTCCAATCAGTATGGTGGCTGTTAAAATTGCCTGCTATTAAGGTGGGATGGGTGACGGGTGGAGGCTAGTTGGCTGACCAGGGGGTGACTGGAGGTTTGTAGACATTAATGATAGTTAAATAACTTACTTTTATAGTTGTGTTATGGATATTTTCGTTGTTGGAAGTAGAGACAAGCTCCACATTATCAATATTGGTTCTTGTATATGTAGCTGTACCATAACATGGATGGTATGTTGCTCCAATCAACGTGAACCCTACAATTTTTTTTTCTCAACTGGATCTGTGATTTATCTGCAGTGTGTGTTTTTTGTATTAAAAAGATATCAATATCATTGTCTAAGAGAAGTTTTGATAAATAGTCGCTCTTCGATCGACTTATATTTTCTATATTAAATTGGCAGATCCGCAAGATTGGTCCCACGGTCTTTGTCCTTTGGCCTTGTAAAGACCATTTGTTTGTTTCGCGTGCATGTTTGTCAGGATATCCAGAGGTCATAAGACAGTCCTGATTGCCTAGGTCTCTAACTCTTTAGCCGTTATATAACGTTGCCCAGAGTGTACCACGAGGAGGCGACTTAGAATTACACCCCAGCAAACCTGATAAGTCGTTTTCTAAAAAAATAACGATAAGTCTACCCCAAAAGTCGTCTGGGAAGCCTAAAAAGGACTAATCAAGAAGTCCTTGATCATTCTTGCCCACACATTTATGGAAGCTGCGCTTGATATCTGGACTGAATGAGGGTTTTCTTTCTTGCCACTGGTGTACCGATATCATCTCTTGTAAAGCCAGCCTCATCACTAAAGAGCACACACATCAGAAAGAGGTGAACGGCGAGACATATCTGTAATAACCATACACAGTAAGCTTCTCGTGGTGGGAAGTCATTTTCCACTAAGTATCTGTACTCTTTGCACTCAGATTAGTTCTTAAAATTCGCCACACATTCACACGATCGACAACTTCCGCCAATGTAATTGTTCGAGTACTAGCACCTGCATTTTTCAAATTATAGTGCTTTATAACTCAAAATCCACGCAATATTTGTTTCCATTTGCAAATTGACTGTGTGAAAATTTGGGGTCATAAATATTCTGTTTTAGAATAAACCTCTATTTGTTAACACAACTAAAATAAGTTGATGAAAAATTTAACAAACACCTATTCAAAATGCTTTAAAAGGAACCTTTTAATTTAATTAATACTATAATAATACAAACTGTTCAAAATTCTTCTTCTTCACTTTTCTAGACACCGACTTCTTCTTGGTGATTTCCTCACCTGGATTGACATGCTTTTCTTCAATGTTCATCGTTTATGGCGCTGATATGTTGTGAGTAAAGTTTAGTTTCCAAATAACACCAAACGTAGAAATCCCAGGGTGCTTGATCTGGGCTGACCTCCTTCCATCTATACGACCATAGCAGCCTATCCATTTTTCTGGATAATTTTGCTGTAAATTGAAGAAGCATGTAACCATGCAAGAAAATGCTCAAGAGATTGCGCTGTTTTTATAACTTAATACTCAGACAAAACCAAACTATTATGTAATGATTTTCTAATAGAAAATTTTATATAAATAATTGTTGCAAAAAATTAAGAAAACAGTAAAACCTGTATAAGTAAATATTTTCCCCGCATTATAGACTCCTGTATTTTCTCCTATCTTGGTGTTAAGTCTCTTATTTCCAATATGAATTTAACCTTATCTTCACCATCTCCTAGATCTTCCTCTTTAATCAAAATGTTCTACCTCTTCATCTTTATGATAATTTGTTGAGAGTACATATATACAACCTTCATTGAAGTTTTTAGTTTATTTCTATGAATAAGATTCTATTAGATATAGCTTTAAACTTAGTAATTTTGTTACTATATTTTTGCTTATCAGTATTCCTACTGTTTTTATATATTTTTTCTGAATAGAGTAGTTTTGCATTCTATTTCTTCTAACTAATCCTAACACCTTCCTTTTTTTTTTTCTTACTCAATTAACATCACTTCTAGCTTTTCTTCCATAGACAATAAAGTAATATAAGTAAACAAAGGACTGAAGAAGAGGAACTAGTTGAGTGACCATGGAAATTGAAGTTTGTAGTACTTGGACGTCTGAAAGGGTTTTCTATTAAAGTGGTATAACCATCAGATTTGTGAAGAACTTTGTCCTCCAGCATTTTAAGTACTCTTTTGGCTTTTCAAAACATAATGAGATCACCACATTTATGAAAACGCTCTCTCTACCTAATAATATCACTAAAACTGAATAGTAAATTAATTTTCATTAATTACAATATATTACTGCAATTCATCAACAAATCCAGTTCAAAAGAATATTAAAAAATTATTGTTATTGAGCGCTTGTTTTTTTTGACCAATTATAACCCTACAGTATAGTCTTTGTTCACCTTATTAAGAACAGTTTTGCACTGCAAGTTTTTTTTAATTGCATTTTCTTGCAGTTTCTTCAATACCAGAATACCGTTAATGTCATCACTTTTTTTAGCCCAAACTAGACAGAGATCCAAAGCTTTATTTCTTCCTTAGAAGAAACTGTAATTTTGTTGGTTACTTCAACGTCATTTTCTTTCGTCTTCTTCCATTATATTTTCCATAACTTCTGGATTCTCATTAATGTCTTGTTCATCTAGATTCCATTTAAGAATTTCTGTAGAGTTATATTCCATCTGAAGCAATATGTTCATTTTGTCTGCTCACTTTATCGAGTTGTTCACTTAACCGCGTGTTCAACTGTAATTTTATCGACGTAATTGGGTATTGTGAGTGAATTTATTTATAGTATAGTAAAACGTCTGTTAGAAAAATTATACTTTAAAACTAAAATGAACATACAGTTGTTTAATTCAAAGGATTGTTCACACATAAAGGAAAGCAAACTTAATTACGCATAAAATATTAGCGTAAAATTTAATAACTAATTGCTTTACATAATGCATAAAAAGTATTACAAACAGCGCATTACATTTTTTAATTCGGTTTGCATGTATAATGGAGGCTTAATTGATTGCTACAGTTGTAGATAATGACCTGCTAAAAGACTAATAAAGGTAGGTTTTTACGTTGCATGCACAAATGTTGGTGCATACCAGATTTATATCTATGTTTATTCTACAAATCATGTCCAAATTAGTTCGTACACATTAATATAATTTTCCCAATTTTTAAGTTGTTAAGCATAAAGGGATAAGGAGATAAGAATTTTGTCCGAACTCCTAAAAGATTTGTACTCACGAAATTGCCCGGCAATTTTAAATATATTTCTAAATATCAATGAAAATTGTGAACAGTAATCATTGTGAATAACCGTTAAAGGGGAAGAATAAATATAAACAATATCATGGTGGCAGACATCCGAAATCACTGCTAGATTCTAATTTATTGTACAAAGCTTCATTAACGTTATAAAAAACAATATCGTTTTCGAACTGCACTAGTAAAATCAGTAGTAATAAAATCACCTTCCTCGGTGAGGTTACGCAACACCAGAAGTTCTGTTGTTAAAATTACTGCGTAAATTTACAAGGAAGGTAATGCAAGGTACTACGCTAAACTTACTTAGATGAGTGCTTAATTTAATATCTACCTAGAAAAATAACAAATTTATAAAATATCGATATATGACAAAAGTTTTTTACTTTTCATGCAAAACATAATAAATTTTGTCCAATTACCGATTATTACATAAAGTGAGTTCCACATAAATTAAGATAAATTTTATATTGTGTTTTCTACAAAAGATTTGTGAAAGCATTACAAACTACGTAAAAATTATAATTCGATAAGCTAGCTATTACTTCTGTATTTTTCGTTTACCGGAAGGAATTTTACTAAAATTTAGCCACGCCCTTTTTGAAATATATCCGTTCAAACTGATATTTAGATATCATGAAATAAAATTTGAGTGTTTGCTTGCGTTATTCAATGCTAAAAGTTAAACGCGCAAAGACTCAAGTCCAAATGCGTTGTTCCTACCAATCTCCTTAACAATACCGTAATGGAAATCCCTGCAGATATGAATATTGATAACTCCTACGCACATTTATTGAGTTAGAAATCTATTACCATCCGTTTAAAATACATGTGTTAATATACATGCGATCTATTGTAATCATCACGAGGGTTACATTAGCATGTTCCATTGTTTGGCAAATATTGAGGGAAGCTTTTTACCGGCTATGTTTGCCTAGGAAATCATATATATGAAACTTGGCAGAAATGTGAGATGACCGTCAGTAAGCTTAAATGTCTTTGTTAAAAGTGCCTATAGTTGAAGTTATATATAGACATACCTGTTTTCCCCAATATAAAAGTAATCCGAAACCACGGACTTCGCGGAGATCGGAAACCAATCGCTCATATCAAAAATAATGATACGTTGTTATAGGGATTCCTTAATATTATAGCAAACAAGTGGAATGAATAAGAGCTGCCTTTTTGTGTTCCGTTAATATCCAGCAAATTGACACAAATACGTGCAGCGAACGGTAGTGACCGGCGGTGGCACGGTCAGTGGTCAGTAGACCCCACAAAGGGCGGAAGGGTGACCGCTCCGGATGATCGTGACAAGCGCACACTTGAGGGATGTTTCTCGACTCGCAAATAATTGTTTGTTTTCTCACGCTCGGGCTGATACACTAATTGATGTGCTGTATTAAAGTGCACTCGTGTGCGTTCACTTTTCGGTCCTTCTGCTCATCCCTTCATTACACGCATTATTCGAGCTAAAACAGGAACCTCGATAATATTCCATTACTTTGTATGGTATTCACTATTAGAGCCGCTGTGACGAATCACATTGGAATTCAAGCAAAATATTCATTATTTCTGAGGAACACTGAAATCACTCGGGCATAACAGAATAACAAACACGTGAACATTTATTTCGGCATGAAAGGGTTTCGTAGGCGTGATTTCATCTAAAACGATTTAAGGACCTTTCGCAAATAAAATTTAAATTTGTTCGTTCGTTTCGTTTCACTCTACGCGGGATCTCGTCAAATGTTTCTTTAATAAATTGATCCGTTTTGTAAACACCAGGGAAAAGGGAAAGATTCTAAAGCCGGACCCTAATGACCCTTACGTCTGACGACTCACTAAGATCTTGGTAACTTTAAACCATTTATATGAAAGCTGTTGTCATCGTTCGGAAAAGTTTTATTTATTTTTTAAGCGATACTCACACAAATTTAATTCGGAGCAATACACGTGGAGTTAGCAAATTTCACGACTTGTTATTTATGCTGGTTATCACCAATTTAAATATTGGGGATGCGGGTTTTACTATTACTTCTGGGGTTCATGCAAATGCATTACATTAATCACAAACGTGATGGTCACTACCATGGTCAGAATTAATATTCGTTCCTTGATTAATTGTGAAGACTATTTGATTGTTACTACTGTAAAGGACTACGGGAGGCACTGTATGTGTTTAGAGAAGATAAATGAATGACCCGAAGTAAATTATGTTGGATGAGGGCACATTCTAACTACTCTAATAATTAGATGATTCGTGTGTGAAATGAATTTGAATTAAAACATATTTTATTTGTGTAATATATACAGTAAAACCTCTAAATAGCGGTCACTAAAATTTGCTGCAAAAACTGATCGGTATATAGAGGTATTGGGAGGAAAAAAATTATTTCTATGCGTTGTTTATTAAAAATCTTTTAAGTATGGAACATAATACGGTTCGTTATAGGGTACTATATATCTGCATTAAAAAATAACTCATAAATGTGCTGATGCAATATTAAATAATTAGACGATATAATAATGGAAGAGTTATACATATTGAATACATAATACATACATTTACATAATATGTAAACCTATTTTCTAATTGCTCGTTACACCTATTACAATAATTAATTACATACATATACATACCATTAAATTACATGTTTGTTTTACATTTTTAAGTATAGTTTGTAAAACAGAGGATTCAATTCAATATTTATTTTCTTCAATGTCTTAAAATTTTATAACAAAAGATTCAGTTTTTCCCTTTTTTAACTTTACAATACCAAAAGTAAAAAACAACTTAATATTTCAATAAATTATAACACAACAAATTCCTGTTTCCTTCTTCAACCCCATATCCCTCTCTTCTCTAAACTTTCAGTATTCCTTTTCCTCTCCTCCACCACTTTCCTCCTCTCCAACACTTTCCTTATCCATTGTTTTCCTTTCCCCTTCTCTCCTAGTAGTAACTTTCATTCCTTTTTCTCGTGTCTTGTTTTTCTGCATCCCTCTTTTTAGATGGATTATATTTTTCCCATTTATCCCACACACAACCTGCATATTCCCTCTTCATCACACATCCAATATTTATTTTTCGTTTTCTTCGTTTCCCATTCTGAATCTTGCGATCATTCTTATTTCATTCATTCCTTTTCCTCTGTTATGTACCTTGGTGTCTTGTCTGTCATTATTTTTATATTGTATTTTTCGTTATATTTTCCTTCCTTTATTTTTGCCCTTCTTTCCTACTTCTGTGTATCTTTATTTTTGCGATTATTTTTTCCTCCGTCTTTCTCCCTCTTCTCTTAACCTCTTTATCTCTTCTCTCGCGTATCCCACTCTTTCATAGTATTTTCTTTATTCTTCTTCTCCATATTTTACCTTCTGTGCCTCGACTTCTTTCCAACATTTGTATAGTATTTCATTTTCCTTCCTAGTTTCCATTTTTGTTTCATACCTTACTGCAATTCTTCCTGCTTGTATCCTTATTTTTCTATTTCCAGCACTTCTCCCACTATATACCCCGGTGTCTCCTTCTCTAGGCCTAACGTCCACTTCTAGAAACATCCATCTCCTTTTCTCTAAATCTTTACTAAATGTCCATTCCTCTATCTCCCCATACTTGTCCTACTATTCTATTTCTTTCAATTTCCATCTCTTTTATATGGTCTCTATCTTTATTATCATATCTAATATTGTATCCTAAGTATCTATACTTATCTACTCTCTACCTCCTCCTCTCCCCACCACCATTTTGCCTTCCTTCCTTCTTCCTTTTCCTTTTTTTAAATTTGTTAATTTTTGTTTTTCCAACATTTGCTGTAGTTTTTTTTTCCAGATACTTCTTCATAACTTTAACTACTCTTCTCATCTTTTCTTTATTTCTCGCTATTACCACAATGTCATCCCGCGTATATTATGCATATCCCTTATAACAGAAGATTCACATTTTGATAAAATTTGAAAGTACTTCTACCGCTAGCTTACTCTTATCATTAGAAAATAGAAAGTTTGCGCATCTCTTAGTTTTCACACACTTCACCCATATCTTTAATGTTTGACGTAAAAACTTCGGATTCTTCTGCACCACTTTCATTGTTTGAATCACAGCCTTCACTATAGTCTAATTCACTGATTATATCTTGAATACTTAAATTGGGGCTTTCGGTCAAAATATCACAATCAATAGATGCATAATTTTCAAGGCTTACACGTTGATTACCTTCTAGTAATACAGAAAAAGCTGAGCTAGTGGAATTTTGTCTTCTTCATCGAAATCTTCTTGCAGGATCTTTGAGAATCCTGCTTTCACAAAACATTTAGCAATTGTAATAGGCGAAACGTTTCTCCAGGCTACTGATATCCAAACTAAAGCCGCTGAGTTAAATTGATACTTTTTCCGCATCTTCAAAAGGACGTTTGGTATTTGTGAATGTTAGCAGCCTTTGATTAAAAACTTCCTGTAGGCCATCTTAAAGTTTTGGATAATTCCTAGATCCAGTGGCTGGCAATGGGATGTGGTGTTTGGGGTAGAAAACAATGTTCATTTTTCAAGAGTCACTTTGGGATGAGACGTGGCATTATCCAGAAATAATAAAACTTTTGTATTTTCTTTTTTTTATTTTTTCATCAATTTTTTTAGCCAGGAAGTCATAATTTCTACCGTCATCCAAGCTTTTAATTATGATACCCATTCTAAGGGCAATTTGTTAATATGAGAGCCTTTAAAGCATCTTGGGTGTTTACTTTTTCCAATGATTAACGAATTTTCCTTATTATCCTTCCATATTTGTACAAAATAAAATTGTCAATCTTTGTTTTGCAGTTTTTACCACTACATTTATCGTTTTTAAAGAGAACGTTTGTTTGGTATCGCAAGGTAAAAAGATCTGGTCTCATCAGCATTGTACACATTTTCGGATGAATACTCCTTCACGATTACTGACAGCTTTGCTTTCCAAGCTTCAACGGTGTCCAGGTTAATATCAGCTGATTCCCCGCAAATTGTTTTAAAGGTTATATTATGTCTTCGACAAAATTTCTCAAGCCACCCATTTGAAGCTTTAAATCCGTCATTTTTAACTTTTCCGCAAATGTTCAAATATAGGAATATTTTTATTCCTAGCTTTACAAAACAATTGTAAACTACTCGGTCAATTTCTAAACCTTCAGTTCTAAGGAATTTTCTCTTCTGTTCTATATTAGAACCTTCTTCAAATAGCTTTTTTAAAAGCACATTTGTTTTTTAAAATATTGTTAACTTGTGTCTTCCAACACTAAATGTTTCTAGCACTGGTATTGAACTTTTCACTTTCCACAATTACATCAATTTTTCTGTACGTCTATATGTAACAGCACTGTTCAACATACTAACTCAAACTATGTACGCAAACTACGATTTTTGGGGTGAGCTTAATAAGTCTTTTAATTGCACTTTCTCTGTAATGACTGTCTATTGTAAATCGAACAAATTCTTTGAATCCGTTCTTAAATACCGGTAATTACTTCAGCCTCACTCAATGAAACAATTATATATTATGCACAACTTGAACGCTAAGCTGTTGTCTACTAATGACCTTACTTAAGAATGACCGGAAATAAAGGTAGAATTACATGTATTTTTCCAAGAAAGTTTACAAATAAATGGCCGTGGCCGTTATCGAGAGGTGGTCGCTATTAGAAGGTTCATTAAATATTTCTGTATAATTGGTTTTTGACTTGGAATACTTGGCCGGTTTGGAGGTGGCCGCTTTTAAGAGGTAGCCGAAAATAAAAGTTTTACTGTAATTGGAAATAAGAAACCCAAAATTATGCAAACTTCTAACTTTTTATAAATCAGTCCGGTTCAGAAAACGATTATATATTTGATTTCATCTCTTTCAAATCGACATAGACCGTATTGAGTAATTTGAACACAATACTATTAAATAAACTTTAAGTTGATTAGTCAATGCTTACAGTTATTGCACAAGCATGATTGATATTCTAGTTGGCTTCGGGTTTTTAAACTTGAAGATTTTTGTAGTTCGACACTAATTTTAAAGAAAACAATAATCTTTATTTGTGATTCTACTGACGTACCATGACTTCCTTGAAAATATAAATTACCAATCACTAGTTTAGTTAGAAGTTTTGCACAGATAAAAAGTTTTTCCTGTATGAATTTGTCGAGGAAAAGAAAATAGGTATTGTATTTGAATAACTGAGTCAAGACAAGTACAAGTAATCTAAAGAATCATGTAGACAAGTTAACATGTAAGGAAGATGAACATTAATCCGTTTGCCAGAAACTTTTCCCAACCTATCTGACCATACTTCACCACTAGATCATTAATGTTTATCAACAGTTTGTCAAGTTACAGTAGAAATGGGTTTTTGTTTTAGAACGACTCTGTGTTCCACTACTAGTTGATTGTGAACGTGGTGCTTGAGGTTGATATTTTATTAAATAGAAAGTACACCTTCCTCAAATAATTTATTCTTCTAAAAATTAATATATCGCAACCCTTGCCACAAAAGTGACACAACTAAAAAAACTTAGATCCTCAGAAATTGCGAAAAACTAATTCCAATGTAAGATAGTGTTACAGTCTAATGTATTTGATTGTGCGAATTTTGAATTAAACTAAATCACAATAAAGTCTTTTTGGTTATACTAGTTTTCAAAGCTTAAAAAACACTCTTTTGAGCTATGACGTTTATAGTTGTTTCTGATTCCCCATACAATGAAATATTTTGAGTTGTGACAGTTTTGATGATTTTTTTTTAAATAGCGTTGTGATATAACGTTTTTCATGATAATAATAAGACGATTTGTTAGAGTTGTGACGTTTTCTAATATTGTATTTAAACCCAAGAGAAGTAAAATTCAGATAGTTTTGATCAACTTTTGCTAATTGTTTATTGAAATGAACCAGTCAAAGTAATTACATAATAAAACATTAAACTACATAATATTCTAGGTACATAAAACTTGACGTATTGATAGTAGATTAGCACAAATCAAAAATATTTTTAATAAAATGATTCATAATACTATTTTTTTATTGTACTTTTCTCGCACAGAGCTTGTAGGGCTTTCTTTTGACATCAGTTAAAGGCAATTTCTTCAAATATGCTGGAACTAGCTGCACAGAATTAAAGTCTTCTTGAGATTTTGATTTCTTTACAATGACTTTTTAAATTTGATGTCTACGTAAGACGTTTTATAAAAAAATGTACGTGGATGTTCCTTTTCAACCTTTGGTATTTTTATATCATGCCACTTCACTTTTGTTCTATCAACGGCTATGGAAAAGTTATTACCCTATTCTTCCTGTAATACTTTAGGTTTTTTGGCTATTCGTATAAGAGTGGAATATAGATCAGGTATGTAAATAAGCCCAGATTTGAGGTGTCGTCTAATCTGTTTTTCAATCACACTGTGGACATTATCTTCTTCATTTTGGGAGTGTCCACAAATGAGAAATTTGTGCTCAACAAACAGTTTAGTTTCCTTGTGTAATAAAATGAAGAAACTAACCCTTTTAGTACTGGCATCACCGCTTGCAGATCGTAAACAGCAACTTATGTACTATTTTGTTGATTGTTTTGTCAGAGTTCTTCTCCTCACGGCATAATTCTTTCTCCCTTAGGTGATCATTATAAGCATCTACTAACTTTTGTTTTCCTTCGTCGTTAGAATTTTTGTAGGATTCGCACAAATCGCACTGATCCTTCTTTGGTGTATAGAAGGAGATATTGAACTCTTCGTTGAAAATGCGATTAAACATAACTGAGTGTGCAATTGGTAACTCCTGTCTCTTCCTCTCTTCCTTGTAATCTCTGTACAGATCAGATCAGCCAACGATTTACCGCCTTCAATATATTCACGTTTCGTTTGAGCTCTCAAATAATGTGATTCTATTCTGGGTATAGCGTCAATAAATTTCCTGACACTTTCCATGATTTGAGGATCTACAGTTGGCTGTTTACCGTGTTTTCCTCTCATCTCGCAGTCCAGGAAACAAGTATCATTTTTCGTCAACAATGCGGTCTGAATAAGTCTGTAATTAATGTCCAGTGTTGACTTGAAAAACATCTTACATACTCTTATGCGATTATTATTTATCTGAAAATAGAATGCCGAATTCAAGTTTCTGAAATTTTGGGTACTTGAGTATCTATATTTAGGTTTTATAACTTCTGTGTACCTAGCAATAAATTCTCTTTGCAGTTGTAGATCAGCGATTTTCCAGTAATTAAGAAAAATTGTTTATTTTTCTGCTTCCCTAATCTTTTGCTGCAACTTAGTCTACATTTTTCTCCGCAAGGAAAACGCATTTTCTTGCAGAAAATTCCTTCTTGCTTTGTGATCTTGATACATAAGATTTACCAGAATTCCTCAATAATTGAACTTTATTAGCTATCCATTTTTCAGGACATCGCTTACCTTTCTTTCCTTTTTTTCTATCGGAATCTTTGGCTTCAGATTCAACAACTTCTTTAGTGCTGTCTGATGAATTGTTGCAAACGGCATTCAAATTTGGATCTCCAAAATCTGGGTCGACGTCAGAATCGTCGACATCGCTTTCGCTGTTTTTCACGGGAGAAATGTAGTAGTTCTGTGTTGCAGGCACTGTGATCAAACGCAATTTTGTATCGCACTCAACATCATAGGAAACAGTATAATCACCTTGTTCACTCGCTGCTCTGTCTTGAGAACTAGGAATCGTGGAAATCATTAAATGTTGTTCAACATAATATTCAAAAGGTTCACTTGAACCTGATGTTAAACTTTCCGGCACAGTGAAAACACTATCTTCTTTGTCTTGAGAACTAGGCACTCTGGAATTTATAATTTGTTGTTATTCAACATGTTCATAATTTTCAGTTGGTTGACATGAAGCTGATATGGCTGTTCCCGGAACGTTATGTTCAGGTGGTAGATTTTCTTTATTTGGTATAATATTACGATCTACTGTGGTCGATTTTGTAGAACTATTTGCCTGTGCAAACTCAATTGACCGTGCTAATTTTATAATTTTAGCTGAGCGACTCTACTGGTCCATTACAATGAAAATACCTGAGAACAAAAAATCTATCAATGAAATTATTAGTCATGAAAAATGACCTAATCCAAAATAATAATCAACATGTTACTTACCTCAATCGGCTAAAATGAAAAAATTCAAATTGGAACAATTTATTGATGAGGTTTTATATACAAAACTGTCACAACACTAAATACTTCCCATAACACACTGCAATTTTCTCGTCAAAACTGACAAAACTCGAAATACTACATTTTGTCAATCTTAGGTACAACCTTCCCCATCAAGGCAACTGAGGATGCAACACTTTAACAGAGTAGATTCATATTCAAGTTGAAACGTCAAAAACGACACTACTGCCATCATGCGACCAGATGATGAAGTTAATTTATTACGCTTTTGATGACTGATGGATATTATTGTAAGCGTCCATTTACCGGTATTAACTCCAAAATCACGATTTTTGAGTTGTCACTTTTGTCGCGTGAGTGCGATATATCGGACCGACAACCATGGTTTCGATTAATTAATTTAATCATTATCAAGTCTAATAAAATAGTGATGTTAAAATGAATTTATAGTTGACTTTGGTTATTTGTCGGATAATAAGTAAAATACCTACAATAATATTAAGTTAAGAATGTGAAGAAAGATATTAGATGAGGCTGCAAGAGCTAGAAAGGCATTAGTCTACTATCGATCATCGGTAAAGTCTTAATAAAGATCAGCCGCAAGATTTGGGTCAAACCGTTGCTCCGTGAGCTGAAATCACATCGAACTGCATGTTTATCTATTTATTTAATTGCTAATTTAAGTAGGATTTGGTAAGGAGATGTCTCTTCCGCACTAGCTTTCGATGATGCCACAATGAGAAAAGCATTCGATGAGTTAAGAAAAGTTCCTAACCGATTTGATGTTCGCTGACGACAGAGTCATATTGACAATTAATATTGTTATGTCACTGGTTTACAAGAATAAATCAGAATGATGGCGGTTCTAGAACGTTTGTATTTCTGAACGTTTGAGAATATTTAACTTTAATAAAAAGGTTATTCATGTAATCCTCGAGATCAGTTGGAAGTTGTCAGTTAATGCAAGTTGATATAATTGTAACGCGTAATATTAATTGGGTGTTATTATTTAATAATAATTGCTTAAAATTTTACCCACTTAAGGGATATGGATTTATTTCAATCAATTAATTGGGTGTGTTTATCAGAGTTATAAAGAAGTTGTGCGATAAATAAATTGTCTCTTAATAGTGTAAAACGATCTGGCTGTGTTTATACCTTCTCGCGATTGTAAATGTGGAAAGAAAATCAAAGCGATAACATTTGTAGTAATATCTTCAGCAACATTTTCAAGATCTCCGTAGTGTATAGAACAAAGATGAATGTGCAGAACACTTACTGTTTTAGTGTACTCTAATTCAAACCAGTCACGGAGTGAGATCATTAGTGCAGGAGAATAATAGCGTGGTAACTACCCAAATCCAAACTGGATTTCCTTTAGTTCATTTAGATGTATTCGAAAGACTGGTGAATATGTGCACCATCATCTAACTCGCTTATATCGACCGTTGATCCTACCAATTTCTACCCAGAATTAGGAACATAGGCCTTACTAAAACAAGACCTCAATTAGATATGCAATATGCAGTACGAGCAGGACCCCGTCTAATTAACATCAACCATCAAACAGAATGGAAACGAATTATAAAAAGTGTAAACTATTAAACGACACCGACAGCACCGTACTAGTTGTTAAGGAGATTCTAATAAAATAAAGAAGAAATTCTGACAAATTAAAAATCGGTTTGGGAAACAACATTAACAAAGAGAGAAGATGAAAAATTAATACCAACGTGGAAGAATGTACGAGCCCGAAGTCAACAAGCAATCACATCTCACAAAAGTTTCGTTTGACAGAATTTTTTTTCTTAAGAATCATTTAAATTGTTGAGAATCTATAAAAATAAAATTTATAAAAGCAATAGAGCACTAAAGATGCACCAATCTCTATTTAGTAAGTAAATATTTCCAACCATATTCTGAATCAAATGTAATTAGGAGAATCCGGGGTCCAACTGGGTACTAAGTTTAAAACTATGAAGATATTGCAAGAAAACAATATAACAATTTTTTTCTTACTTTGTCTCGTTCTATTTCGTGTAAAGAATGGAATGGGGTAGGATGACAAGTACAAGACGAGAAGTCCTATTTTCAGAAGTCACAGAATATCACTCAGAGATTGCATCCTTAGCGAGTGTGCCATTATTAGAGTTAACTGAAACCTTACCAGCTTTACTGTTCTACCTGATGAGCATGTTTTTTTTTTAACTGGCATGTTATGCGTAGCTCTATATATGGTAGTGTAGGTTCTATGTCAATCGTGTAGGAAAAATTTGCTTCAGTGAATATGAATGGGTCAGTTGGCCATATTCCTGTGGCATGAAAACCATTGATAGCTGTTTTCATTGTTGTACATTGGATCAAAGGCAACTTTGTCGACAAATGTGTTAGCAGTTACATAGTCGATCCTTGAATTATCAGAGTCAACTATGTGTTGGCAAAAGTACAATGTTGAATCACCTGCTGTCAGTTTGCAAGAGGTTGTACAATTGCAAACAAACACCGAGAATCATTCGACAGCTCTTTTGTCCTTTTGGGACTCTTCAGGAGTGAGAGAACTTGAGTGTAAGTTCACTATTGTGCAAATTCGTGCTAAAGAGTCAACCCTTAGGTATCCCAATCCTTATTGTTCATATATGATGTGCCCTCCATTAAGGAATATAGTCGATAGCATGCATTTGTCCAATAATGAACTTACCCTCGAGTTCTCTTACTCCTGAAAAGTCCCAAAAGAACGAAAGAGGTGTCGAGTAATTTTTGGTGTTTGTTTGCTATTGTACATCTTACAACTTACAAAAGGCGATTCGAGATTGTAATTTTTGCCAACACACATAATTGCTATGATAACTGAAGAATCGACCATGTAACTGCTACCACATCTGTCGACATAGTTGGTTTTAATGCAAATTGCATTTCGGTACGTGTTACGTTACACGAGTTGACACCTAGGTTTTGCAACACTTATTATTGGATAAAGGGTTTCGGAGTAATGTAGACCTAAAGGATTCATAAAGGAAACATCAAGAGGTTGAAGCTTGTGAGAGCAATATGGTGGTAAACAAAGCAGCAAAATCCTACTTTTCCCGGCGTAAGAAAAACCGGGAAGTCCTTTGATGACTTCTACAAATTTTTTCAACCATATAAAGAAGGACTAGGCAGCCATCCATTTAGTGCTGTGCACCTCAGTTTAACCTTCTGATGGTAAACATTAATGATCCGACTTTACGTTTCTCTTGCAAGCTATAATCTTAGAGTGATTTTTAGGTTCACTGAAACGCCCGGTTGGTCGGACACACAGGTTTATACTGATATTCTGCGGCACTTACATTACAATAAAATAATGAAAATGTACCATACAAATAAATAAATAAATATTTGGGAAGCTGTTAATTTATGCTTGTCGAGTAAACTCGTTGACAAGGAAAAAACTCTGTACAGCTACTTTTTTTTCAGATAAAGTACGATGTTTTTAAGGATTTTATTGACACAATCTTGGCCTGTAATTCAATTTTGAAATTTATGATAAGCTGAGGAGCACACTAAAATCGATGGCTTAGTTAAATGATTTAGGTAGATCGGTAAAGAAAATGAAAAGTACTTTCAAACATGTACCAACTGATAGTTGCAATGTAAACAAATAGGCTTAGTTGCAAAATTGTTAGAATTTATAATACAGAAACCAAAAAAACACAGAATACAAATTTCCTGCTCTGACACTTGATAAAACTAAACTTACATTATTGTCATAGTTGAACAGCAACAAGTCTAGGATATACTTATTGGTGCTCGCTGGCAGTAACTTCGTAACACTTCATTCCGTCTGGTACCTTGTTACGCCCCTGTTTTCCCTAGACATTATACTACTACACGGAAACGAATGAAAAATATAAAATACTTTGGAACAAAAGTGTCAAATCATAAAGCATTGAAAGAAGCAATAAGATTATAGGCGTAATGAACTCCAAATAAAGGAACAATACATCCACAGTGGCAAACACATGTCGCCAGTGAAAGAAATCTGGAAGCGGTAGAAATTGAGGGTTTAAATCAACACACTGGAAAAGTTGTAAAAATAAGTAAACGGTTGTATTTCAAAACCACTCATCGTATCGACTAGCGGTAAACAATTATATATGATAAAAGTGGTCAAGAAAAAATGCTGGAAATTATTTTCGAGTTTCTAAAGTGGCTACCAGGGGCGTAATAGCCATTTTGAATTTTAAAACCCGGATTTCTGAAAACTTGAGTTTGGTGTTACAGTTAAGACCATGCATACGTTGAATTTATTGAACTAGATGTATAAATGGTCCAGGACAACTGGTCACCGCTAACTGACTACGACCGACTGGCCGCGGGACAACTGGCCGCCAGAACAACCGGCCGACCGAGACAAGTGACCGTTGCCGACTGGCTGCGAAACAACTGGCCGACGAATATACTGGTGGGCCAGCACCGACGAACAGAGCCAATTGCAGCCACATCGATAACTTAAAAAAACTCAGCCTCTTCAATTTTATTTCTGAGGGGACATCTTTTCAACCTGTCGGCATTCCAGTATTACCTCTGGTTTCAACGAAAATGACGTCACATCAAACTTTTTAAATGGAAATCCACAGTTTTTTGTGCAAAATCGGATAGACGACAAAACTTGCTTTTCAAAACCCTACATGTTGCTAGTTTCGTTTGGCCGTTCGGCTAGAATAACCGTACAAAAACCCTTAGAGGGCTGTCATATAATTTGGCGGATATTGTTATTAAAAAAACAAAAGATATTGCAGTAATAATTTAATAATGTAATTGAAAAAATTGAAAAGATGTCCCTCTCAGAAATAAAATTGACGGACCTGAGTTTTTTTTAAATTATTGATGTGGCTGCAATTGGCTCTGTTTCGTCGGTGTTGGCCCATCATGTATACGAATAAACAGGAATAGCAGCCCTGATGGTCGGGATAAATAACCGCTGCCAACTGATACCAAAACAACTGGCCACCACCGACTGACCACTGACACAACAATAAATTTAAAAGGAGCTGCTTTTAAAAGTCTAAGATTGCCATTTTAAAAGAACTTTACAATTTTAGTAACGTGGGGATTTTGGTAACGGCGAGAGATATAGATTTGGCTAAATGAAACAAACGTTGCAAGTTTAGAAAAAACTTTGATGGTACCTTTAAAAAATTCAAATATATGGAACATAAAATATTCAGAAAAAATCACCCAGTATGCTGGGTGTTTTAAGTCATTTGTGCCAAAGTTTAACATCGGGAAAGGGATGCAAAATTACGAATTTGGATTTAGAGAACGCATGCTCAAAAAATGTACTCCTGACGAGTTACAGCATTCAAGGTAGAATAATAAGATTTGGTACATAATTAATGGTTGTTGGGCGATGTTTTATGAGTTTTTTTCAAATTTTTATGACCACGATTACAAAAGTATTTTTATTTTATTAGAGGGTGGACGTGAAAAATAAATCCAAGTTTAAATTTTTTATTTTAAAAAATAAATTACCCTACTATTTACGAAAATAAAATGTACTTTTGTTGGAACTAATTTTTTCTGCAACTTACTAACTAAATAAAAATTATATGTACCCACACCTAGTGGCAAACTATGAAAATAGAAAGGGAGTTTGTAAATTACGAATATTCATATTGAGAAGCTATGTTCATTCTTTGAAGTTGTGGCAAAAAAAATCACAATTACTAAGAGTGCACTTTTAAGCATGGGTTCCCTATATCAAAATTTATATACAGAGTATTTCTTCTCCTATGTCTTTGCCGTTTGACATAATTTAATACGACTCCTTTTGCTTCTTCTAAAAATATTTTTTTTTATATAGGGTGTATAGAGTTAACGTAGATTTCTGGAGACTAAAATATGTCGATTTAACCTAAATTACAAATTACCGTAGTCTAAAGGTTGATAGTTTCCGAAATACGGAGCGCCAAAGTTATTATTTTGATTAGTTTTTCTTGGTACATTTTTTTAGCTTTACTATTTGCACGAAACTGGGTATTCGGCAGTTTTTTGGGATGAGAATTGAAATCAGTTCTTATTGTTGTGGTAAATTGCAGTGGGTGCCACTTACAGCACTTTTCTGAGATAATTGAATTTCTTCTTTATCTTTAATTAAACAGATAAATTTGCCATTGCCTTCCTTCACAGTTATCCAGGCTTAGGACTCTTACAAATTCCGATTGATATGTTATTTAATTTGTTGGATGACAAATGCGTATCGTATCGCCGTTGATAAGAGTGACACCTACACAAAAATTACTGGCGGAACATTGACCATATTTAATTGTTGATTACTGAGCAAATAGTACAAAATATGATTCCTTTTCATTACTTGATTTTTAATGTAGTGCGATTTTTAAATTAAACAATAGCATCATCATTTACGTTTGATATTAAACATTAATGCATAAGTAGCTTAGTAAATTTTAGTAAGTACTTTCTTGTTCTTACGAAATAAATAATAAAATATACTTTTTCTATGTAAATTTTTGAATTTACTGACATTTCACTATTTGACTTTTTACCACGTGGTTTAAGCTTTCTGTAGTTCTAGTTAATTAATTTTTGAGTTGTGCCGTCGAGACAGATGTCCTTGCGGTCAGTTGTTTCTGGGGTCAGTCGGCGGCGGCCAGTTGTCTCAGCGGTCGGTCGGTGGCGGTAAGTTGGTTCATTTCGATGTAGACATTTCTGTAAAGAACAATGGTCATTAACATGGGATGTTCAAAGTCCTAATGTGACATTTTGGCGACGCCGTTCTGACGTGTCCCAAAACGTTTTGACGTTAAGACGTTTTGGCGCTGGAAAGAATGAAAAGATTTAATTTTAACAACTACAAACACTAGTTTAAAATAGTTAATTCATCAAAAAATCCAAACCAAACCGGACAAATTGTTTTGTCTGACAACAAGAGTGCATGCATACTGTAATCAAATGCATTAGTATTTGCGGAAACAGATTATTACAGAACAGATTATTATTTGTAAAATAAAAAATGTCACTTAAGCCCTTACAAGTTTTTATTCGTAATCACGCCCTTTATAAATGAAAACATGAAAATGTGCACTAACAACTGAAAAGTACTATGTATCCTTGATAATAATCTGCATTTTGAATACTTAATGCAACGCACTTTACGATCGTGTTTTACAATTGATTTTAGATTATTTTAATGGTTTTGTAGTAGTGAATTGTTTAGTAGCAATTTCAGTAAAAATAAATTATTAAATTGGCATTTTATACGTTTACAGTATTATCTTGATATTTGTGTTAGAGGGTTTGTGAAAAATATCACGTGTAGGTCGTAATTCCACTAGATATAATACATCCTTTGTTTTCGCTCGGGAAAATAACTTTAATTTGGGTAGCGATTTTTGGGCATGACCTGATATCTATCGAAGCAGTCATTTCTATAAATAATTTTCAGCCATTTAATCTTTTATTATCGTTATAAGGACACAAACATTTTGAATCTCTAAATTTATTGCCTTTGTTTTTTTATTAAATTGTCAATCGGATTTATCTTGCGCCAACAAAAGAAAAAGAAAAACCGCTTAATCATATAGGACAAGCTCAATCACGTAGCGGATTGAGAATTTTCCGGACAGATAAAACAAACTAACATACATCATCGTGTACTGGTCTATCTGATGGTTTATCAAACAAGGGGACGAAATTCCAACATGTGGAAATCGATTCAATGAAAAACGTGGGGTTCTTTGAGGTTATTAGAGATATTTTTGAAAAGTGCTTGTTTACTTAAAACAAAGTCTATCTTATGATGTTGTAGACTTCAAAACGAAGTTGTTTAAGTGCCTTTGTCAAATCTCTGTAGAGTTCTTGAAGAACTATCCATCTGTAGCTTATTACAAAAGCTGCATTTCCTTTATGATATCTAACGAAATTATTTCTAACAAAGTCGGCTATAAGTCACTCCGAACTATATATCAAATTTACGAAATGCAATACCTACCAATTTAAAAAATAAATGAAATACTTTAGTAAGTAATAGTCATTTAGAAAATCAAAGGTTTTTCATGCAACTAGGTAATTATAAAACAAATATATACACATACGAGGTTTTAACTGAAATTTATTGCTGAAGCTTTTGTCAATTTGTGGTAGTTTGAAATGTTATAATAATAATAATAATAATAATAATAATAATAATAATAATGTATATTTTTTCTACATGTATACACCCAATTACAGAAAAAAAAACTTATTGTGAATAATAAAATATTAATTCAAAAGAAAAACAGTTTGAAACTCATATTAAAATTAAATTTACAATGAACTAAAAGTGAAAAAAAAAATACAACTTATGTTAAACCAAACAAATACAATTATAACAATAATAATAACATTATGCTAATGAAGCTATAAATGAATATGCACTACCTACTCATTATGGAAGTGACCAAGAGCAATTTCTTCAATAACCAAAAATAGAGTTGACATGAAGGTCTCAAGAAGTTATCAAATAATTATTTGCACGCTGATGACGTACAGGGTGTCCCAAACTGAGTAGGATTACATGGCTATCTTTTATTATTAATGGAGATACAATACATTCAGTACTCACTAACGATTAAAGCTTATTTACCAATTTGTTTTATTTTACACTTGATTATTATAAAGACAGGTGATTGCATTAGTAGTGGGTTGAAATCATCACGTGCTTGTTTCATCGAATTATTTGTCTCTGATGACGCCAGTAATGAGGTTGCACTCGATTTAATTACTCATTACGCAGAATGAGACAATACTTTTACTTGAAAATTTGACAAGAATTTTTTTTTTACTAACAAACATAGAAATACCTAAAATAAATACAAAACATTTGTAGTACATCCTCCCACTTTCATTAACTAACTACAAAAAAAACTTAAAATATAAATAGTACAAATGATAATCAAACATTTTAATTCATATATAAAATTCTAATTATTCCACCGGGGGCTTTTTACTGAGTCTTCACTCTTTGTCACCACGATGTCTTGACTTTCACCGATGCTTCAACCGCAAGCTTTCAAGTTAGAATCCAAATTCTTCTTCTAACTCGATCGCTTGCATCAAGACGCTGCAAAGGTCTTGTGAGGATCTATTTTCCGGTCTTCACCTTTTTCACCCAAACTTTTCCATCTTTGCCCTTTTAATGAACTTATTGCTGTCAGCTACTAAGATCAGCCAGCCCACTTTAGGAGTCCTATGTCCGTCCGAAAGATTACGAGATGTCAGAAATGCAATCTATTCTTTCCGGAATCTCGCTTGTAAAACCAACTTTAAGTCCTGCATCTTCTTGTTGCTTCTTTGAAAGAACTTTTCTCCGAACTGCTCACCCTCGGAAAACAACACAAAAGTATCTCTCAAAAACATCGCTGGGGTCAGCGGTCTCAAATCTTCCGGATCCGCCGTCACAGTCGTCAAGGGTCGGTCGTTAATAACTTGCGCCAGCGCTGCTCACCAGGTTCTCATCTCTTTGAACGTCAATTTTGATTTTCCCAACATTTTCCGTAAAAGCCTGTTTACGTTTTCCACAAGACCCTCAAACCATCCTCCCCACCATGGTCTTGGCGGAAGCTGAAACATGTGCTGGATAGGTCTCGCGTTGTTTGCTTTCTTCAATTTTCCCCAGTCCAGCTTTTTTCATGAAATTATTCCAACAGACAAAATTCGTCCCGCAATCTGTAAAAAGGGATAAGATGAACGCCTCAGCACTCAACGAAACAATCAAATTTAAATGTATACAGCGATAGACTGCGCATGTGTATAATACAATCCAGACTTTCTTTCCGCCTTTTATGTACAGAGTTATTCTCTATAAATTACCCACCCTTTATTATTTTGTATATAACAAGTAAATATACGAAATTTTTTTGCTTCACTATAAACATTTTGGTGATTTAAATAATGAAATGTCAATTAACAAACACAACATTTGTCATTTACATGACTTACTTTAACAATGTTAACAATTCCGTTAATAACTCAATAACGGCTCAAGATATGATAAATTTTTGAAATAAAAAAAAAGATCTTTTTAAAAATGTAATAATATACATGGTGTTACATTAAAAAAATCCATCATATTTTTGTTTAGCCCAGTAAACGGCGAGTAATTGAACTATTGGTAGCATTTTAAGAAAATTCAGTTAGAACCATACAACTTTTGTGTACAACTTTTTTTTCTACAAGGAGAATAAGGATTATGAGTGGTAGGTAATTTAGAGTGAATAACCCTTACAGTGGACCAACCAAATCTATACCAAGTATCTTTTAGAAGGTAACGGTGCAGAGTCACACTTTTTGCTTTCCACTCGGTACCTCTCTCATGTCACACATTTGTAGATCACTTTGTTGACTACTGTCCTTCCATGGATGATCCAATACCGCTCACGCAACTTTCCAAGTACATGTTGAGCTTCAGAATGATTATTGCTCTCATGTACAACATATCTCACCAGTTGCGCGACTAACGGTTCATTTTAAGTAATAATACTGGAAATTTGAAGTCGGTCGTGTCTTCCGTTTCCACAACCCGCGTCTTCAATCGCCATTAGCTGTCCAGATGCTTCTGGATCTGGATTTTCACTGAAATATCTTCTTTGGATGTCGAGTATTATGTACCGCTCTCCAACTCTCATTTTGTGGAAGGACAACTCGCGTACCAAATTTCTGTTTTCTCTTTTCATTTTACAATTTTCCACAAATCTTCTAACCTACGCTTAGACTCGCACGTTCTTTACGTAGTGAGGAAAGCGTGGTTCCTTCACATTGACGGCATGAGCACACACGTCTGTCTTCTGCCTCTCCAGCATAATTTCCTCTTCGTTGTCATCATGTTTTGTAAAAGGGCAATGTTCACTAGAAAAGCGTAACCACACTGGGCTCTCCCACCATGAGGATTCCTTTAAGTGTTCAGCTCCACATTCACGAAACGTCAAGTCCACTGGATTTGCACATCTCGGAACGTGTGTCCAATTATGTTCATGAGTTCACGATTTTTTTAACTCGATTAGATATAAAGGTTCTCTATATATTATCCCTTTGTGTCCATGTAGTAGATCTGGAAAAGTCACTCCAGTAATACAGCAGAACTCTTTCCATGTTGAGTACTTCTCGAACGGACTGTAATAACCGTGCCCCCATTACACAAGCCAACAACTAAAGTCTTGGGATGGTTATCTTTTTAACCTTCTTCTTTTCTAGTGGCGCAACCCGAAACTTGTGTGCCCGCAGCTGGAGAAGGACTTTTTCTCCGACTTTTCATCGAACAAAAATTCCAGTTGCAAAACCGGCTAGACTTGCATCATAGAAGATGTGCAACTGTATTCCCTCGTTGTTCCCATGAAATCGGAATGCAAATCTTGGGATGGTGATCTTGAACAAAACATTCACTTCTTAAATTTTCTCGCTTTGACATCTTCCCATCTTTGATCCCAGTTGTATTTCTCCAACCACGCTTCCTGGAGCATAACGTGTGATGAGAATCCAATCGGGTCAAATATCTGCGCCACAATTGACAAAATTTTTCGATTTATGACTTTATCCAGTAATCCTTTTGGCATTGAAAGCGTATCCTGTTGCTTATTCCACTTCATGCTCAATACGACTGTCACTGGATTTTCCAGATTCTCGTCTGCATTCGATTTCCATTGTTGCAGAATCATTTGCGCTTTCAGAAGTAGACTTGCTGCTCAACGCTGTTTCCTCCCTCATTGTCAAGGTGGTGCTCCAACACTGCCACCAAAATGAATAGACTGCATTTCATGCCAAATATAAAGCGAGAGTGACGATACTCCACCTTAATTTCTTTCTGGTAATCCTTCCATCATAAAAGCTTTTGTAAATTCCTTTCGTCCGGATGCACATCAATGGTCTGGAACGCTTTCAGGATGTCCGCCGTTGCTGGAACCGGATATCTTCTAAAATTCAACAAGGACGGTATTAACTCCAACATGTTTGGTCCAGTCAGATCATTAATATAAACTAAGAATAGAAATGGTCTATGTATTGAACCTTGCGGCACTCCCACCCCGAAGATCTTTCTTCCCCAACTTCAACTGTTTGAACTCTATCTTTTAAGGTCTAAAACTCTCCCCTTGACTCCGTCGTGTTCTGATTTGGTAACCAAAATATCGTGATGAACGCAGTCAAATGCTTTAGAAAGATCGCAAAAATACCTATAGCGTCCTTTAAATCTTCCCAGGCACTAAAAATTTGATGCGTCAATAGTTGATTGCTCACGTGTGAAACCGTATTGTTTACTGTTCATTAACTTTTTGCTATAAAAATAGGCAAGTAATTGATTTAAACTAATATTTTCAAAAATCTTACTAAGAGTTGATAAGACGTTAACTGGTCTAAATTGGAAGGGTCTTTTTAGTACCACTTCTAAATGCAACTACTATTTTGCTGGGTTTCATAAAGTTTGGAAATAGGCCAATGTCAATACATTGATTGAAAATGGTAGCTAAAATAGGTGCGATTGGGTTAATTATAGAACTAATAATTCTTACATTTTGCTTAAATAGAGATAGAAATAGAAATGATTGCAGGGCACGAATTGGGCGGGTTTTTAGTAATAATGGGAATATTAGCAAAAAAATCACCTTGAAGTAGGCAGGACCAAACCGACAGAATCCAAACTCACCTATTACACTATTTAGTGCTTATTTTGTGCTAATTTGAGCCACTAATAAAAATTTTGTACCTCGTGCCATTTGGGAGAAAAAACGTGGCGCTGTTAGCTTCATACATATGGAGTCAGCATGACCACAACAAAAAAAAAAGGAACAATTTAAAACAAGTACAGACACAGAATGAACATAATTTGTGCTAATTTGTGTTATTCAAAAGAAACAGGAAAATTGATTCCGTATCTGAAACTACCCTTCACTAATATTCGACAATAAAGTAAACTAGGTACTCATTTTACTAGAAGAATCAATCGATACTACTATTGCATACTAAATTGTAATTATAAATTGTTTATTACCCGATTTTGTATCTCGTGGCTTTATCTGAAAAACCACCCCTGATCACTATTCAACTCAAGAGTAACGTACCAATTTTTTCAACAGAATCAATCAATACTGCTATATTCACAGCATACCAATTTGTGCTTTTAAATAATTTATTATCTGATTTTGTACCTCGTGCCCTTATGATTTTTAAATTTCCAATTTCTTTTAAGAAAAAGCTTTTTGAGTTAGTATGTACCTTATTTTTTGGCAGATTGTCATTTGTTTTCCGGCATACTAGTACAAAAAAATGTAAAAAAATAATAACCTTATGTAGATGTTAGTTTTTAAATAAGATTACATAAAATAAACGGTTTTTATTTTTGAAAATACTTTCAAAACACTCTGTACATCAAACGTTTTAAAGGTGGATATTTATTAAAAGTACACTATTTTCCTACCTTCAGCTAAAATTGCAAGTGTCGGATTGAAAATACTACCTGAGATAGGTGACTTTAAGGAGTTGTCTACAGGCGCCCAAAAATTTAGAAAAATTGAATAACGCTAAAAAATTTTCAAATGCATTAGCAACATCCTTTTGTTTAGTTAAAGGATGCTCTGTAATAAGTTAAGTTTTCCATGTTCCATGTTTTTATTGTTACGTTCTCCGTGCTTCACAGTGATTTGTTTTTGTAAGCCCTCCTTCTCAGACTAGGTTGGAAGTGTTGGGTCACGATACCAGCTCATTTTTATTACAGTGTATTTCGTATTAATCGTTCCTTATGCTCCTTTTCCGATAACTGTCGACTAGAGTGTTTTTTAACCGACAAATGTTTGTCTGCAATGGGTATTAACAAAAAGAAGCAACTATACTCACATACGTAATTAGGTTATTATACAGGGTGTCATAATATATGTATTACAGCCTGAGAAGGATTATAGAGGGCAATAAAATAAACAACTTTTTTTAGTAAAATTTTTATGTTAGACAAATAGTTACGCCAAGATGGCGCCCCAAAAGTCAAAAATTAAAAATTTTTAATGGCTTTTTGACAGTCCTAAAACAATTGAAAAATAATCAATAGTATCTTATAGTATGTTTTTGACTATGTCCAATTCAAATTTGACAAATATTTTGATCTAGAATAATTCAAAATGGCGGATTCAATTATCAAGTACTTGATGTAATAATTTGATTTAAATGAAAATTTGGTTTTATCGGTTTCTAAATAAACAAAAAAATGGTGCAGTTGATTTGTGAAAATTAAAAAAAAAATGGCCACGATCGATTCTTGTCGAAATACAAAATGTCAACCAATTTTGATGAATTTACAAAAGTGTACTATAAAATATTATTAAATGTAACTGTCGAACAGATTTTAAATAACTTTAAAATAAAAATTTTTGTACGAAAAAATTTAAAATTAATGGTTTTCAAATATTATGAAATTTTGCAAAAATCGTCTCTAAACCCTAAACCAAATGAAATGTCAAAATTAAAATTTATTTAATTTATAAGCTAAAACTTTAGCATCTAATTTAATACTTAAATAAACAACTCAATAAAAGTCTCATGAAGTAAACTGAAATGAAAACTTTCCCGAAACGTAGCTGAATATTCAAGTCCATCATAAGTGTTTCATTTCTAAACTCTATCTCTAATGAAAATGGATTTTATCTGCAGTAAAAGTTAACCAATTCCCACATTTTTTATACTATTTATGGTTGAATTGAGATTTATAAAAATTGGTTTGACAGTTATGCTTGTGATATTTTAGAGTAGATACACGTTTGGAATTTTTTGTTAAAATTGGCAGACAAATTAAGAAATTGAAATAATGTTATTCGACTATAATGAAAATTTGCACGAATAGGCTCAAGTCGAATTGAATTGTGAAATGTGGCGTTTTTTTAAAACTAAAACTAAATATTTTTAACAAGGGTAAAATTAATATTTACGCAATTAAAAACTATTTGTGAAAATTACAATTACATAGTGATTACCTTTGCAATTCCTATTTAAGTTGTTTATTTAGGTATTAAATTAGTCATGCTAAAGTTTTAGCTTATAAATTAAATAAATTTTAATTTTGACTTTTCATTTGGTTCTAGGGAGTTTTGCAAAATTTCATAATATTTGAACGCCATTAATTTTAAAATTTTTTTAACTTTAAAGTCGTACAAAAGTGGTTGATATTTTGTATTTCGACAAGAATCGACCGTGGCAATTTTTTTTAAATTTTCAAAAATCAATGGCATCATTTTTTTTGTTTATTTAGAAACCGATAAAACCAAATTTTCGTTTAAATCAAATTATTACATCAAGTACTTGAAAATTGAGTCCGCCATTTTGAATTTTTCTATATCAAAATATTTGTCAAATTTGAATTGGACATAGTCAAAAACATACTATAAGATACTATTGATTATTTTTCAATTGTTTTAGGACTGTCAAAAAGCCATTAAAAATTTTTTAATTTTTGACTTTGGGGCGCCATCTTGGCGTAACTATTTGTCTAACATAAAAATTTTACTAAAAAAAGTTGTTTATTTTATTGCCCTCTATAACCCCTCTTAGGCTGTAATACATATATTGTGACTCCCTGTATATATAATACTTGCAAATGTAAGTACATAAAAAAAGTTGTCTTTGCTTATCGCTAATTTTATTTGCATTTCGTCGTGAGTCGACCATTAGTAAAAAAGGGAGCCATTATAATTACGTATTAATTAGAGCAGAGTTACTTACTTATCCCAGCAGTACAAAATAAAATCAATTCAAAGTTTTGTGAGTATTAGGAACGCAGAATGGTCGAAAGGTTAGACAAAGACGGAAATCAATGTTGAAAGGCAAAGAAAAACTAAATAGTATATCCTCAAGTTGTTAAACATAGCAAAATCTGCCAAAACATTTTACAAAAATAAGGTTATTGAAGTTAAAACAAATTGTTTGACAAAATTCATTTAAACTACATCTGAAACTTAGCATGAAACCCTGATATAGCATTTTCGGCTTGATTGGTTTGGTTTAAAAGACTGATGAATTGCTTCAACGTTTAAAACACTAAACTGCTCTCATTTATAGCACTTTACAACCGGCATCGAAAAATTCGATGCATTATATAAATTGCGTTTATTTAACTTGTATGTATGGGCAGGTCAATAAATAATTGATATAAATGTTCATATAACACATACCACTCAAACCTTTGTCAAGCTAACAAAGGATAACTGATCGATGTATTTCGCAATTTATTAATACAACCTTTTTTTCATCTCTCACTAAAAAAGGGCACTAAAATTTGTAACATAAGCATTACAAAAGACTATTAAAAGGGTCAGTTTAAATTATACTTCAAATTTTGAGTACGAATTATTCGTACAAACGTATTTAAATCATAATTGATGTCGCAGAAATTTCTAATAAAGTCTAGATGACTTAACATTGTATATATGATGATATAGGTGCATAATTTAAATTATTCTTGCTTTTTATGGGAATTTGGGAGAGTTACACGTTCTTGTAGTTCAATTTACATAAATAGTTTTTAAGCATCTTCTGGTTTAGTTAAGTGAACAATTTTTGTATCACGCTCAATAATGTTTTTGACAAATCATGAAAATCAAGTCGAAGACTGAGGGAACTTTAATATTTAGTATTGGTCCATGTCCAAATGGTAACCAACATTATCTTAAGAGGCTTCATGAACTGGAACAAGCTTGAAACAAATAAACGAACGTTCAAGGTATGTGCTGAAAGTCAATTAATATATCAAACCAGATTTTCTTTCTTCAAGTTTCTCGCCCTGATAAAGCCTCTTACGATAGTGAGTAAAACGTCTGCAACTACGGTTAGCATTTTGACACGCCCAATTCCGGAAGACGTTTTTGTTTCAATAAAAAAATATATCGACATATATACTGAAACGATTTAATTTACTTCAGGAACAATTTTATATTTTATTGTTAATATGTAAGTAGTGTAGTTTAAGTTAGTGGGATGATGCTTAATTTTATATATGAAATTTAGCAAGTGCGGATTGCTAGAACAATAAAAAAAGAGGAGTGATCGAATAATAAATAAACGGAAAAATAAGAACAAAGATTATACAAAAATTATTTTAATATTAAAGAAAAATACTAATTTAAAATAAATAATTGTGTTTAAAGAAGAAGTTTAAGCAGAATATGGAATTGGTTGTCTGGATAAAATAGTTTGCTAGGTTTGGAAATTAAACTGACCTGAAAAAGAATAATAGTTATTTATATAAAAGAAGATTAAGTGTATAACAGTTGTAGGACAATCTGGGTAACTAGTTGTATTGAGCCGAGACAGAATAACATTCAATCTTAATTTGTTTGACCTTATAAAATGGTTCATAAATTTGGGGCCAAGAACAATAAATAATTATCTTTTTTTCTAAAAGTGTTGGTGGAACATCGTCCAGGTAGCAATTGTAGAATTTTTTAGTAATAATGTGTAATTACGTATGAATGTAAGCTTTCGCGGCTATTGTCACTAAGATTATTATCTTCCGGGTTGAGCCGTGTTCGTCCTTCTTTCCTACGTTCTCTGCTTGACGTTTTGCCAACCATGCTGTTAGCTTCTTCAGAAGTTACTCTAAAGACTGATGTTGTTGTCTTCTGCTCCTCGTTATATACCTATGTTCCGTTACGGTTGGTAGATGTCGATCAGTGACGGGTGGTTGGTTTTCGATGGTTGGTTGATCTTGGTTAGTTTTCCACGTGTTGCTTAATCGGTAACCATCTTCTCGATTGAAGTTATTTTATTTTTCATAATTTCTAGGGATTCTCTGATTATCCTTGGATAGTAGTTGTTAGTCCTTGATAGAACTTTAGCTTCCTCGAAGTTGATGATGTGTTTTCCTTTTGGTGTAGATGTTCTGCGATTGCTGATTTATCTACCGCTCTGGACTTGGCGTCTCGGTGATGTTCTTTTAATCTACATTTTATGTTGCGTTCGGTTTGACCAATGTAGACCTTTCCACATGAACAATCAATTTGGTAGACTCCTTTTGTTGAGAGTTTCGGCAGGTTATCTTTATTAGAAGGTAGTAGTTGCTGGATTTTTCTAACCGTTCCAAACCTGACACCGATATTCTTCTTCTCCAATGATTTTCTTAATTTGTCAGTTACTCCAGCAATGAATGGCAAACGAGCGTAGGTGGTGACCTGTTCCTTCTCTTTTCGGATTTCCTGCGACAGGCGGCTCTTATTTCTTTCTGGTATAGCCGTTCTTCATTAGGGCTTGTTGGACGTGTCGAAGTTCTTCTGCCTTGTGAACCTCGTCAGGAATCTTGTTAGCTCTATGCAATAAAGTTTTGATTAGAGACCGCTTCTGCTGTGAATGATGGTGTGAGGTGGCATGGAGGTATCGGTCGGTGTGTGTCTTTTTACGATATACACTATGAGCCAACTTGTTGTTATCCCCTCGTTTTACTAGAACATCCAGAAAGGGAAGCTCCTTATTCTCTTCTGTCTCCATGGTAAACTTGATCTTTTCATGCTGAGTGTTGAGGTGGTTAAGAAATACAGTAAGTGCTTCTTTACCATGAGGCCATATGACAAAGGTATCGTCCACGTATCTGAACCAGCATTTCGGTTTCTGTTTGCTGGATTGAATGGCTTCTTGCTCGAATGCTTCCATAAAGATATTCGCAATAACCGGTGATAATGGTGATCCCATGGCTGCACCTGATTTTTTGTTCGTAGAAATCTCCGTTTCATAGAAAGTAAGTTGTATTCAGACATATTCTGCTAGCTCTGGTATGTCTTCTCTTAACCCATGGGTTGTGCACAGTTGTTTTATGATGTTATGTGTATCGTTTACTGGTACGTTAGTGAATAGCGATTCTACATCAAAACTAACTAGTATATCGTCATTGGTTAAGTCATCAGTAATTGACGAAGTATTCGGAGTCCTTCACAAAAATTCAGTTCTTCCCACGTACGGTTGTAGAAACTTAGCCACGTAACGGGCCAGTTCATAAGTTGGAGATCCACATGTGCTGACAATTGGCCTTAGGGGGTTACCAAATTTGTGAATTTTGGTAATCCGTATAGTCTAGGTAGTCTGGTCCCGGAAGGTAGCAGTTGACGATGTTGATCGACTGGTATAGCTGAATGTTTGATTGCGGCTCTCGTTTGTTTTTCAATTTTGGTGGTTGGATCTCCCTTTAACAGTTTAGCAGTTGATTCAAAGACCCTCTATGGGGGGGATATCTACCAGAAAACCAGGAAACTGGATAAGTAATGGAAGAAGAAGAATCAACTGCTATCCTCATTAGCATATCTACGACGATGCTGAGACCAGGAGGTGACGCCTACTTTATGTGAAAATTCGCCATCATATTGCAACAAATCGTGCAAGAAGAATCATCGAACGTAGTGAGAAGGCACTCACTCGAGAAAGAGTACGTTATACTTACCATCAACTGCATATAACGTCAACAAAACTATACCAGCTACATCTACAAATGAGCAGCATACTGGATAAAGAGAACATGGAACACCATAGATCGCATCAGCTACGAACATGGGGAATACCACCTACAATCAACCACTAACAGGCATATCAAGAAGTTTGAGAAATTAAGTACCAAGCACCAGCAAACCAGCTATAAATTGGACGAAAACAAAACAGTTGTAAACTTGTCGAACTACCCACTCACCGAAGACTGCATTCAATTTTGTCAAAAGGGATGAACTACGCCATTGCTCCAAGCAAGATACCCACAGAAGAAATAATAGCAGAAGTGGAAAGTGTCATCAGAAAGCTTCCAGTTGAAGAAGCAGAGGAAATACGCCACGAGACTTGCCGGATTTTACAACGTTCCAAAGCTCTACGTAGAACATCACTGCGCAGAAGAAATTGCATTAAAAGAACTCAGAAGCAATCAAGAAATCATGGTGACACGCGCAGATAAAGGCAACGCTACAGTAGTCATGAACACCGAAGACTACAAAATGAAAATCAATTTGACTGGATCCACAACTTTACACCAAGTTAAAAGGAGATCCAACCAACAAAATTGAAAAAACAAACGAGAGCCGCAATCAAACATTCAGCTATACCAGTCGATCAACATCGTCAACTGCTACCTTCCGGGACCAGACCACCTAGACTATACGGATTACCAAAAATTCACAAATTTGGTAACCCCCTAAGGCCAATTGTCAGCACATGTGGATCTCCAACTTATGAACTGGCCCGTTACGTGGCTAAGTTTCTACAACCGTACGTGGGAAGAACTGAATCTTTTGTGAAGAACTCCGAACACTTCGTCGAATTACTGATGACTCTGGAAGTAACCAATGACGATATACTAGTTAGTTTTGATGTAGAATCGCTATTCACTAACGTACCAGTCGACGATACACATAACATCATAAAACAACTGTGCACAACCCATGGGTTAAGAGAAGACATACCAGAGCTAGCAAGAATATGTCTGAATACAACTTACTTTCTATGGAACGGAGATTTTTACGAACAAAAATCAGGTGCAGCCATGGGATCACCATTATCACCGGTTATTGCGAATATCTTTATGGAAGCATTCGAGCAAGAAGCCATTCAATCCAGCGAACAGAAACCGAAATGCTGGTTCAGATACGTGGACGATACCTTTGTCATATGGCCTCATGGGAAAGAAGCACTTACTGTATTTCTTAACCACCTCAACACTCAGCACGAAAAGATCAAGTTTACCATGGAGACAGAAGAGAATAAGGAGCTTCCCTTCCTGGATGTTCTAGTGAAACGAGGGGATAACAACAAGTTGGCTCATAGTGTATATCGTAAAAAGACACACCGACCGATACCTCCATGCCACATCACACCATCATCCACAGCAGAAGCGGTCTCTAATCAAAACTTTATTGCATAGAGCTAACAAGATTCTGACGAGGTTCACAAGGCAGAAGAACTTCGACACGTCCAACAAGCCCTAATGAAGAACGGCTATACCAAAAAGAAATAAGAGCCGCCTGTCGCAGGAAATCCGAAAAGAGAAGGAACAGGTCACCACCTACGCTCGTTTGCCATTCATTGCTGGAGTAACTGACAAATTAAGAAAATCATTGGAGAAGAAGAATATCGGTGTCAGGTTTGGAACGGTTAGAAAAATCCAGCAACTACTACCTTCTAATAAAGATAACCTGCCGAAACTCTCAACAAAAGGAGTCTACCAAATTGATTGTTCATGTGGAAAGGTCTACATTGGTCAAACCGGACGCAACATAAAATGTAGATTAAAGAACATCACCGAGACGCCAAGTCCAGAGCGGTAGATAAATCAGCAATCGCAGAACATCTACACGAAAAAGGAAAACACATCATCAACTTCGAGGAAGCTAAAGTTCTATCAAGGACTAACAACTACTATCCAAGGATAATCAGAGAATCCTTAGAAATTATGAAAAACAAAAAACAACTTCAATCGAGAAGATGGTTACCGATTAAGCAACACGTGAAACTAACTCTTCACAAAAACAAAGAAAACAAATGTCGCCACAAAATTAGTCGATACCAAACAGAAGATCAACCAACCATCGAAAACCACCCACCCGTCACTGATCGACATCAACCAACCGTAACTGAACATAGGTATATAACGAGGAGCAGAAGACAACAACATCAGTCTTTAGAGTAACTTCTGGAAGAAGCTAACAGCATGGTTAGCGAAACGTCAAGCAGAGAACGTCTTAAGGAAGGACGAACACGGCTCAACCCGGAAGATAATAATCTTAATGTGTAATATTGTTAATGTCGTTGTCAAAACTGTCACGTAAAATTTAATATTTGAGGTTTTAATTAATTATTTCTGTAAAAGTGTTTGTGACTTTGAACTTGTTGCTTAAAAGTATTTAGATTACTTTAATTATCGATTTTCTTTGTAATTGTTAGAAAAATTTAATATTTTATTAGCATTCATTGCACATCCTTCAACATTATATTAAAAAGTAACTTTAAATTTTTTCTGAGGATGCATATTTAATTTAAGCATTACATAATTATAAATAAAAGAACTTAAACGTGAGTGCTTGGTTAATTCATGGCATTTGGCGACCAGAAACGTAGGGCAGGTCTAGAGTTTAAACAACGACCCAGTACCTATAAAATAAAAATTTACGTATTAGTAGATTATTCGATTTTATTAGATTTGTGTGTTTGAATATTGTTTGTTATTAAAATACATTTTTAACAGAAAATAATAACCTAAGACTCGGGTGCAAGACATAGAATGGCTAAGAAAATCGCAGAAGACGTTGAACAAACAATGGAGGAGATAATGCAGAAACTAGCGAAAGAATAAATGTAGAAGAATGGAAACAGAAGATATTCGATAAACTACAAAGAAGGTCAGTTTGATATGAATCAATTCGTGAATGTGTTCATGCAAAAATTGGATTAAATGAAAAATGATCTAAATCAAAAACTCGATGACATCGAAGGAAAAACGATGAAAATTTGAATACAATAGTAAACAATAATTTACAATTTATGGAAAAATTAAAAGCAACCAATGAAGAGGTGCAAAGGTTGGGTAAGGATACGACTGAATTCAAAACGTTACAGAACATAGGTTCAATCAAATGAAGACCTTAAGTAAAAACATAAGGATGCGGAAAATAAATCATTTTGAAACAAGAAATAATGAAAACATAGCCAGACATAACGGAAAACTGGGAAGGTAGAATTAATCAAGTTTAAAATTAACTAGATTCAAGAACAGAAGATATTAAAGAACATAAGTTTGAAAAAGGTCTGGTTTAGAAACGGGAGCAGTCGTGTCACGCTTAGACGAGTTGATTCGCGTAAGCTCAATGAGACACCTACTTTTAAGGAAATATTTATGATTCACCCATGTTATTTTTGAAAAAATTAGTAAGACAGTTTAATGGAAGTATTAGTGAATAAAGAAAGCTTAGGATAGTTGAAAGAGCGTTTAAAGAGAAGCTGAAACATGGTTTCAATGAATGAGAAGTGAATGCAGGAGACTACGATGAATTAAAAATAGCATTTAAAATGAGTTCGAGCAGTGATTGAGTGCAGACTTGTTGTTTAGAGGTCTCAGAATGTTTTTACTTATATATTTCGTGTGCAGTGTTATAGTAATATCAGGTAAAATAAAAAAATAAATAAATAATATTATTAGTTATTAATATATACTTGTTCATTTCGATCGCCTGCGTTTATCGCGCAGCTTTTGGTTGATGCGATAACTACGCAAGAAACAGATTAATAATTTCTGTAAATACGTTTAAAATTAATAGCGTAACACTTTTCTGATTGTAATGACGAAAAACTGTGCTCATTGTTTTACGGCTACTACAGATTCTACTGTCACCACCTGTTGTGCTTGCAAGTTGTATGTTCAATTTGTTTGTTTTGAAAATCTTGGCCACGATTTCATTAAATTGCTAATTAATTCACGTAAGGTGTTTTGTAATCGCTGTAACGTCACTATCACTGCAGTATCTGAATTATAATGTGTGGTTAATCAATTGAAGCAAACAATTGAATCTAAAATCTCTGAATTAGACAATAATAAGTTTTATACAAGCAAGGAAAATAACGAATTCATTATTAATGAAGCTGTTGAACGTTCACTTTGAGCTATTAATGTAGTGGTTTATAATGTCACTGAGAACTCTGGTATTGATGATATAAATGTTGTAAACGATAAACTAAGAAATATGCCAACAGTTAACTGTAACGACATGTGTGCGTTAAAGTGCATAGCGCTATCTAGGCGATAGTTTTAATCCTTGAAACACACGTGTGTCGATAAAGCCAAGTATAACTTGTACACAAGCATACACGCAACGATAGAACACCTGAAGCAGCATTTCGCTCTTATTATGAGCTCATCAGAGGTGTATACTTAAGTGCGATATACAACTGTACAAGACTCTCGTGGAGCAATGAACATAAATAAAATGTGTGTCTTACGACATCTCGTGTAAAACATTGACACGTGTAAATTACAAAAGTTTCTCGTGTAACTGTTCCAGTTGTTAGAAACCCTATGTACTGATAACATAGCAACTGCTAATATATTCGGTAGGTTTTTCCTCTGTTTTACACCAACTTCTATCGTTTCTAATCCTCTTCTAAAATGACACCTGGAAAATACCATTAAACCTTGAGAAATGTTCTGTGATTCACTTTACCGGCTCAAATCTAAAACATGTTTATTCAATAAATAATGAAGCTATTTCCGTGGTGTCATCTCAGCTTGATTTAGGAGTTTTAGTTAATACTAAATTGTCGTGGAGTTCTCATTGTGTTAAAATTGCAAAAGTCTTTTGGGTTATTATTTAATATGAAAAAAAACTTTTATTAATCCATCTCCAGAATTACGTGTTAAACTTTTCATCATTTACATCAGACCTCACTTTTGAATATGCCACATCGGTGTGGCTTCTTCACTTCCTTAAAGATCAAGATTTGTTAAATAGGCTCCAACATGCTGTAACAAGTTGGCCACCAGGCTTTGCTCAACGCTTAACAAAATTAATCATTCCTTCTTAAGAGCAAAGACAAATAGGGGTGATTTGATACAACTATTTACAATAACCCATGACTTATTTCCCAATACATCTAAGGATTATCTAACAGCCGACTCTGATTCAAGACTTCGAGGGCATAAATTTAAACCAAAATAGGAACCATTTAAATCTAGCATGAGACAAAATTTTTTAACTAACAGAGCTTTTGATAAATAGAATAATTCAAGAAATCAAATTGTTGAATGCACTACAGTGGCTTCTTTTACAAAACTTTACAGCAAACAACCAAATTAAACTAAAAAAAATGTTTAAAAATAACCTATCTTAAATCTTGCTATATAGGTTCGCCTCGGAAAATAGTTCTTTAATAATAATTTACAAAAATTATTTAGAAATTTCAACAACAAGAAAAAGTAAAACAACAGCTGCAAAACAAAAATTTGATCCATTATTGAATTTAATTGGTTTCTCCAGAAGCATTGGACCCTCCATTAAGAAGTAGCAAGAGGGACATTTTTTATGATACGACAATATAACTACGAAGTTAAACTTTTTACTCAGAAAGAAACAAAAAGAAAAGTAGGTTCAATAAATAGCAAGACAATTTGAAGATCAAAGTTTGCAAGCATATTTAAGATGTAACCAATATGCTGTCAACGGCTTCGAATATACAAGACAACCAAGTTTCACAGCAATAAAACCTAGAGTCACGTTTAATGATCATTAACCGAGGGAAAATGTAAATAGAAAATCGAATAGAAACCCAAGTAACACAAGTGCATCCAATGGATGTTCAGTGGACGTCCTGGTATGGACGGTATGTACATCCATAAACGGTTCCTCATGCGTCCATGGACACTCTATATATGTTCGCTGCACGTCCATATGGCACGTCTGTGGACGTACATAGACTATCCACTTATACACGGTTTTCGAATGAATTTTGGATAGATTTAGAACCAAACTGTAACATAATTTGGATGCTTTTAGAACGCATATTGAAGGTTTGCATGGACTAAATTTCTACGCTTTATGGACTACATGAAGCCCCATAAACAGTCCATATAACCGAAATAGGACCAAACTAGGATATTATTATGACGCTTTTAGGATATATATTTAATGTGATGTGGACCAAATTAGTACGCTTTGTGGACTACGTTAGATGCTTGCGCCCACGGCCGCTAGGGCGAAACTAGAACGTATTTAGGAGGTATATTTAACGTAAGGTGGACTGAATTTGTATGCTTTATGGCCTACGTTAGGGGCCTCAACCATGCATCTACTTAAATTACTAAAAATAACCATTTGTACACACTAACTAAAATAAAGTAACAAAAGGTAAAGCACATCTATTAATATAATAACTATATTTACATGTCTTTCACAAAACAAACAAAATATTCATTTTAAATTAATAATTAAATTCAGCAAAAGTTACAAATTGAAAGTTTTTGATTTTAATTTTTTGATCATGTCTTTCTCTCGATCTACGGAGCCAGGCACCTACTGCAACTTCGACATCTTTCTCCGTATGGATAAATTTTTTATGAGTCTTCACAGCATCTTAAAACAAAGAATAAAGTTAATCTCTCGTAACTAGAGTCAAAACTAACTACCTAGTAAAACGTTAAAACTTTTCATTACTTTAAAATTGCGCTTATTATTTCTTCCGCTCATATTAAACGCACGTGCCACATTGTCATCCATAAGCCTCGATAGTATTCTTTTTAAAAAATCGTAAAGAGTGTTACCCCCAATCGCTGATAATTGACTAACCTGAAAGCACAATTTAGTTATAATATATATATTTACCAATTTTAGAACTTACAGTTGATGCAAAAGTTTCTGGCAATTCTATGAATTGCTCGAATTTGTTCAGCATTTCATGATTTGTCGCTGGGAGCTCCACTTGCTGAAAAACATTAAAAGTATCTGTCGAAGCGTGTTGCGTTGTGTTGTTTTCTACCACCATTTTCATATTGTTGACATCGTCAGATAACGTATTTTGCTTCTGCTCGGAGATGGCTTGTTTATGATATATTTTCAATACAATCGCTAATCATAAAAACATAAAAGTATATTTATATTGTTATAAATGTATTTGATATACAGGACGGTAAATTGGTTCACGCTTAGCAATTGCAATGGTAATTTCTATAGAGAGCAAAGTGTACATAAATGTTTTATACTAAAAACAATTCTGATTCTCTTCATACAATTTTGCACAATTTGTTATTTTGGTTAAATCTTACACTTGCCAAAAATCACTGACGCCATTTTATAATATTGAAATCTTTTCCTGTATAGAATAGTAGAATACATGATTTTTAATAAAATACAACCACAAATACTAACTGAGATAAACTAAAATCAGAATTGTGCAAAATAGCATGAAAAGAATCATATATGTAATTTGTACTCCTACAAAGAACTTATGTACACTTTTGCTTGCAAATAATTAGGACAGGGAGCATTTGTGTATTAAAAAATTATCATTTAAATTGATATTGTGCGTCAATCAATTTACCATCCATCGTATATCCATACCTTTGATTGCTTGAATCTCGTCAATTAATGTAGAACAAGACTGACAAGTTGAATTGTTTACGATTGTGGTTCGATTTAGTTCATCGGCTGAAATTAAAGTAAATGCATACAGCAACTATTAGAAAGTTAGATATTAGATTACCTTTGTTTTCAGATGATGATGTCAACACATTGTCAGTTGTTCTTGAGTTGCTCAAACGATCTAAAAATCATTTATGTAATCAGTATTAGCGGACATAAAATTCGCGTCATAATACCTTTTCCCAATAACAGCAACGGTGATTGTTTCGGAGGTAGTGGTAGATGTACCTTTTCGTTGTTAATAACGGTAATACGCCCTAAAATACATATTAGAGAAAGTAAATTATAAATATTGAAATCAGATTAAACTTTAATGACAAATTAAAATCAGTTTTTTTAAATTGTGTCGCTTATTAAATTTATTCTGAAGTAAATTTACTTTCTATAAATTGGCCGTAGCTATTTTATACATAATAAGTAGAGATTACATACTCTTTTTGATGGTGATTGAATTCTCATTGAATCGTCACCAACCTCATCATCATCAGATGACGTTAAACATTTGGGAGGAAAAGAACGTCTTATCTTTTGTTCATTGTTTTGTAGATCAGTAACGTTTTCGTCGATGTCTGAATTTAAGTCAGACTCATATTTGGCAGTCTCTGCTCTTTTTAACTGCTACCTCGTACGAATCTAAAATATTTGTATAGAAAATCAAGTTTTTTTAATTAAATATAACAACTAAAACATTGCAGGATTTGTAAATAAGAAACAACAATAAGAAGAACATGATATACGTTACCATAATTTCCACTGCCTACGAAAAATTCCACCGAATATTCAATCCAGTTGTATGAAGGTACTTCCTGTGTTGTAATTGCTTTACTTAATTTTTGAGGTGATTTATACGGTGGCCAGTAACATTTTTGTTCATAAATTGTATCCACGAAGTTGGTACCGCCTCAACAGAATTTTCTTCTAAAAACGAACCACGGTCCATGTTTTCTTACAAGCCATTTTCGTAATCTGATACGAACAGTAATTATTGGTGCACGCAAAAATAAAGAACCAAAATAATAACGTAAAGAGTTCATGAAATATTATACTAATAACAAAAAGGATAAGAGTAAAAAGAATAAATGGTTCTCTGTGACCAGAATGGAAAGAATTCAACTAGAATACTGTATATAGCGGTGATTATTTTTTTAACTTTCCTGAGTATTTAAAATGTGTGCAGTAATGGTATTACAGCAAATTTTTGGGTTGACAATGACAGTTTGACATATTTGTGAACAACATCATTCGCATTCCAAAAGTTTAATTGGCCAGATTCAGACACTTTATAAATATTAAGGAGAGAGGAATTACAAGGTTCAGTATAAAGATTTTCGACTTTAGAAAATGCCTTTCCTATAACAAATACACCATTAACATTTTTTACAAAATTTTCTATGTCAACAATCTCCCCATCTTTTTAAGAGACAACAATTATTTGGAGGTACAGTTTGCAGTTTAAAATTTTCAAATAAAAGTTCTTTATACTGACAAGTACTGCTTGTTTGGGACAATAAAGGCCCATCATAATGTTGTTTTTTCGTGGCACTGGATCACTTAAGCATGTACGAGATATGTTTTTAGCAATACGTAATAA